>PVIR01001020.1:74857-122095 GCA_004026965.1 Petromus typicus | reverse complement strand
TCTCTAGGAAGCACTGACTGATACAACAGGTTTGCAACAAGACGAAGCTGCTGTGATCACCATGCCGGTAGGTGCCTTTAGAACAAAGTGTCCTCAGCACTGTCTTCAGAGCCTGTACATTTATCAAGTGTATAGGGACAACTCTCAATTGTAAGTGTCTTGAAAATTGTAACTGTAGGGCGATGATTGCTAAAGGATTGGATATTTAAGATCTGGCAAAATTGCCTTAAATAGAGAGCACCTTCAGTTCGAGGCTGGTGGTGTGTGCAGATCCACAGCCTCTTTCTGAATTCCTGTGGGGCTTTGGCTTCCTGACTTTTCTTGCTCTGGGGGACTAGTAAACCTTCTTGCTCTTTTTCTTGGAACCTCAGCTATACTAGAACAGACTTTAAATACTTTCTTCATCATTGTCTTAACAGCACACTGAATCTCTCATTTTTATGTGGTGGAAGATGAAAGCTCATGAAGGGATAGGCAATTACCTGACAAACCAGACTCCACCACCTTGTTCTTCTCATTCCTACATGTCCCCAAAGACCTTTCCAGCATTCTACTGCTCAGAATCCAGACCCGGTTTCTCTCCTCTGCTAATTTCTCTTTCCTTCCTAACCACACTTCTGCTCTGATTTCACTCATCAGCACCCACCAGGAACCATTGTGGAGCAAGAACTTCACAGCAGAATATATCGAATCGAGTTTAGAAATTACAGCCAAAAGAGTATTAGGCATTGTCGTATGCTACCATCCAAGACAAGATTCAATTTTACTCACTGAATGGCCTAGGGATTGGAGAGGGCCAGACCCCAGGCTTCCCACGGCCCCAGTCACTAGGAAGCTTCTCCAGTTTGAGTGTTTGTAGAGAGCTTCACTTCACCGTAAAGATGTAAAGAATTTGAGGATGGAATTTATTGATGTAGCCTTTGTTATAAGAACATCAGGCTTTTTCCCATATCCCCAACTAGAGGACAGCAGAATATATAAGAAAGTCTCCACCACAACATGCCAACCTCATGACGGTGAAGAAGCTGTATATAATACTTTAAAATATTTTTTTCTTTCTAAAACTGCTTGGTGCTTCTTGTATTTATTGAGTATATTAATATATTTATATAATGGGAAATGCTATAATATATAATAGTAAATATATATTAATATTTAACTAGGTAGCCATATGACATTTAATATAATGCAGTAGGCACACCTACTCGGTTCCAAGAACTTTCCTACAACCTCAGAGACATTATTTCATTTGATTTCACAGTCTGATGACATAAATGTTCTTGTTCCGACATATTTTAGGCTCAGTTAAAACTATAAGATCATCAATCTAAAATGTACAAAAATGAGATACTGAGGTAGATCTATATGAATATGGAATCTACTTATGGAGTTCTTAAAATGTAGTTGCATGGATTTTACATGGATGTAGCCACTGAACAAAGATAGATGATGATCAGACAATGGAGGATACAGTAGAAGAATGGATTACTGAATGGGCTAATATGTGAGCTATGGGCTCAAAAAAAGGCAAAGAGAACATATGAACATAGCACCTCCATTCCTATAATTCTTTGTCAATGTTGGCAATTTGTACTCCAGATACATTTCTAAGCCAAAGTGAAGAGACAGTAGTTATCAACTTGTAGATGCTTTTGATCATTGGACCTAGTCTTTAGCAGCCAGTCACCTCCAAGCCCACATGAACTATTGTACTTTAACTGGGAAAGTCTTGGAATACAAAGATTAATTTTGTCCTCTTCAGAGTAAAGGACCACTCTGGTCCTAATGCAAAAAGCATGTGTCTTTACCACTTCAAATACAACAGAGGTTAACTTTGGTATTTATCCAAGTCTTTCTACCTCTTTAGAAAGAGCCTAAAATGGAGTTTAACAAACTTTGTTACCCAATCACTTCTCAGACGCAAAGCACATTGTAGAGGTAAAACACAAGGACGTCCTTGTGTGACAGACGGTAGGGCTACGTGAATAAAGAATGGGCTCAGTCACTAGTGAGACCACAGCTGCCAGATCATACTCTGAGATGGCTACACTTAATTTTCCAGGGCCTTCACCAGGGGGGCTCTGCTTCCATGCTCCATTCCATTCAGTGAATATTCACCCTTTTATGGGGTCCTTGTTAGAATATAGACATTGTATGTGTGGGGCTTTTGGAACAAAACGTTAGCAGTACTTCATTAATGAGATAATATATTTATTTATTATGACAATAAACACAGCTGGAAAATGGATCGTGAAGAAATACATGTCTAGCAGATTTCTGTGCCCAATGTGTCAAGCGTAATTGAGAAATAAATTAAAGGACCCATCTGCTTCCTATCATGTACCCCTTTATTTCTGTCAATATCCATATTTTCTAAAACCTGAGTTATTCATACTAATTACACAGTAAAATATCCTTATAGAAATGGAAGAATTTTGCAGTGTGATTTTGTCCATCCTTAACATACTGCACTTCTCTATATATACTCACTCCTAATGACTATGATCAACTCTTCCTCCTTATTAATAGTTATCTCCTTGGTATACCAATACCACTGAATTTTCTCATTATCAGTGTCTGAGAAGCCCTGATAAAATATCTCTTATTATAGGCTTAATGAAAATCTAATATGCTCCCCTGGTAGTTTTTGCCAAGGAAAACAAAACAAGGAAGAATAAAAACAGAATAACCAGGTGAACAAAAAATCTGTTTCTTCCAGGCTATAACAGAAAATCCAATCTGCTTGCTAATAGTATTCAGCTCTGAAAATTAAAACAGCCAAGAACAACTGGAACTAATTAATACAATTTTAGGATTTTTTCCTTCATTTTTCTAAATATCCCACTGTGTAACCACCTATCAATGCTAAGGAAAAAAGGCAACGACTCTTTGCTTTCTTAAACATTTGCAATCTGGTGTTTCTGGAGCTTTTCTTTGTTCTCTTTTCTCCCCAGGGATGTGCTTTGGATAACCATGTAAAACATCTGCAGGGCTTTTTGCGGTGGTGTAAGATAGGAGATAGGAACATTCAAGCTCTCTTTCAAAAAGTCCTTCCTGTAATCATTTATTTTTTTGAGAACTGACAAGTGAGATCCAGGTACACTGTAAAAGAAATTGGGAATAGCAAATGTAGAAGAAGAGAAATAGGAGGGGAAGGCAATGTGAAAAGAATTGGGATATATTACGTACATTTACCAGCTTCCTGTGATGCATGTTGATCATGTATGTATTGCAATGATATACTGCAGACATGTGCTAGTCAACATAAAACAAAAAATGAATAGAAGTTGAATCTTTCTGTGCTTTCATCAAGCTAATTTGACTATTGCTGATACTTTTTTGTTTATTCTTCCAGTGACACCTGTGTATATTTTTAAAAATTTGAGATGCCAGGGAACATCAGTAGTGATTTATTTTTTCCAGTTAACAAAACAGTACATGTTTGTCTACAAATGCAGGTTCACATAATCATTACAATGGTTGTCCAATACAGAGGAGACAGTCTCTTGTTGCTGCAGAGAGAGGCCACGTGAGCACTGCCAGAGGTCTTGGCTACTCTTCTAAAGGCTAGTGGGGTGACAGGGACAGTAATTATCCTCACTAGGAGGATGCCCTTGATCCACATGTTAGAGGATCAGTAACTGGAGTTATGTTGCCATTATCAGAAGTCACTTTTCCTCCAAAGTGGGCGTGAATGAAAGACAGCAATGTTGTGGGTATTAATTTGACTTTTACATCTCTAGTCTGCATTTCCCACTTTTGCACAAGTCAACTTGTCTGCTGGAAAAGGGCCTCCAGACTTCCGTGGACTGCATGCATTATTGTGAAGAGTGCAGATGACACAGGACAGAGGCATTTTTCATTTTATCTCTGAGCAGCTTCTTTTTGGGGCTGAATCTTCAGTGTGAAGTACAAACAGGCACCTTTAGCATTTCCTGTGACAAGATGGCTTTGGAGGAAGAGCAGGCTGCCTTATACAGTTTGGTCTCATAGATGGGGATAGAACCAAGAGGACATTCCATTTTTGTGAGAAATTTTTTATTTCCTCAAATTTCTCTCTCCTTTGCTCACACTCTTGCACTTCGTCTTTCTCTCAATATTTCTCAACATAGAAGCAAAAACTAGACAGAAAAATGGAGTTCAAATAAATTTATTTCCATAGTGACTAATAAACTTCTCACGAGGAGGAAATAACTAGAGGCAGAATGCTGTTCAGTCACCCCTGGCTGATGAACATACGTTTAGTCCAGTTTTGCTTCACTTTGCAAAATCTGTGTTGGGTGACACAAGTGACCATGCCATGCTCCTCACACAGACACACACACACACAAACACAAACACAGCCATTCTGCAGAATCTTACAACCAACCCAATTCATAACCTGTGGTACAACTTTACTTCTAAAAATGAAACAAAACAGCAGAAAAACATAGCACAGGAATTGGTGATGGTTAAACAGAAAGGTTTTAGGGAAATTGATAAAGGGTGAAAAAAGAATTAGGAAATGACTACTGGAGCCTAGATAAAAACAAGTAATGTTAATATGGCAATGGACAGTTGGGTAATACTGTTTCCTGCAATCAGTGGGAATATAAAGTATACCCAGTGTTGCGGCATAATGGCTCAGAGGCATCTAATACTGGCAGTGACTTCTGGTCTTCTCAGTTACAAAGAGTTATATATAATATAATACTTTTGGATTAAAGATAAACATTCTTAGAAACATTCTTGTCACTAGCTTATTGAGAAGACAAGTTGACAAACTGAGGCCTCAGGATGCCCTGAATCGGGAAGGGTTGACACTAAGACCCTTTGTGAAGACTCTAGAAGGACCTAAGGACCTGCTTTACAGACCTCCTTAAAGAGAAAATGAGACTTCTCAGATTCTTAAATATGCAGTGGCAGCCACCTGGCTCCAGTGGAAACAGGATTACTCATCCCAAAAATATTGACAGGTATGACTTTCCTTTAATAAATTTTTCCCAAAACATTAAGAGAAATCAAAATTTTAGAAGTACAGTGATGGAGAGAGGGAGGAAGAGAGATAGATAGATAGATAGATAGATAGAGAGAGAGAGAGAGAGAGAGAGAGAGAGAGACAGAGACAGAGGAGAGAGAATACGAGTAGATGAAAAGAACCAAAGTCAACAAGGGGGAAATAAGGGACACAATAATCATACCCACATAGCAAGAATAGCCCTCAGGAGAGACAATGCATGTCTAGTTGTTGTGGACTGAAAACTGATCCTTTCCTTCATCCCACTCTTTTAAACAGGAGTTTAAATTTCAGCTTGTAATCTGTAAGGACTTCAGTGTTCCTTTCGTCCCACAAAGAAGGGCCATTAGTGTGGATCAGGACTGTTGGCAGAGAGGAGGAAGATGCTTTCTGGAATCCTATACTCTGTTTCTGTCTGAAGCTCACCACTTCATAGCCCCATAATCTGGGAAACATTTATATGTATGAGTATTAGCTCTCCCTCTATAGCATATTGCCCAAGATGTGGCAGGTGTCAAGGGCATGGTATCTGGAATCAGGAAATCAACACGAGTGCTCTGCAAAGTCAGACTTACTGACCACGGCAACAGGAAACTATGTCTATGCGTAGCTCCCCCTGAACTTTGTGAGACTGTCATTGGATAACAAAAGTAATCATGATTAAGAGACAATGAGATGAGTCTTGGCTATTCATGCTTCTGCTCATGTAGTTCTGAGGCCTGGAGAAAGCTGCTGCCTCTAAGCTGTTTACTAAACCTTGAAGAGAAGCGTGACACCCAGAGAACAAGCAAATCCTGCTTTCACGCGAACACATCTTGCTTCGTGTGGGCATCTTTCCTAGCACAAAGTATCTGTGGCCTTCAGAAGAGGATGGTTGCAATTTATGTATTGCTATCTGGTATATTTGAAAAGCAAGCTGAGTATTTCCAACAGAATTAGGAGATCAAGATAATATAAACAAAGTGGAAAGCTTGACAAATACTCTCCTGGAATTAAAACCTTCAGGATTGAGGGCAACATTTTTGATATAATGAGAAGTTTTATTCTGTGCACTCTGACTTAAAAATCAGCAAGAAGGTAATACTGGAAACCTTTGCATGAGTAATTTTTCTTAGTGACTAAAGGAATTAATACAAAAGACAAAAAGTTGCAAGATGAATATTTCTGTAGATGTGACAAAAATCAAAAACAAAACAAACAGAAAATACCCTCAGATGTAAAAATAATTCATCAGTTCTTGGTTGTGAAAAATATTTTCATTTCACCTGTGATTGCTACTCAATTGCCTTGATTTGATCACTATGCATTGAGTACTCATATTGGAATATCACACTGGACCTTAGAAATACACAGTTACTACATCTTTTTTTTTTAAGGTTTTTTGAGACAGGATCTCACTTTGTGGTTCAGGCTGGCCCTGAGCTCAGATTTAAATCACATCAGCAATCCTCCTGCCTCTGCCTCCCCAGTGCTGGGATTACAGGCGTGAGCCACCACTCCCAGCACTGTGGTCTGTGGTACTGGTTGCTGCTGGGCATGAGTCTCCACACCCAGTATAGGTATGTGGTTACTGGGGATCGAACCCGGGTCCTTGCGCTTGCATAACAGGCGCCGGAACCATTGAGCTAAATCCCCGGCCCCACAGTTACTACATCTTAATCAAACTTTTTGAAAATGTTAAAGGAAATAGAATTTTTAAATTTTCTTATTTGGTCATTACACACTTTATACATCCATCAAATTATCATACAATACTCTGTGCATTTCTATAGTTAATAATATAGATGACCATAGATACACTCTGTGCAAAGAAATGTGCCCAGACAAGGCAAGATGTGCTTATGTGAAAGCAAGGTTCTCTTGTCCTCTGATTTCGGTCCTCTCCGCATGGTTTAGTAAGCATCTCAGTGGTCAACAGCTTTCTCCATGGCCCACAGCTACATGAACAGAAGCATGAATTACTCAGGTTCACTCCTATTGTTTTTTAACCACTGTTATTAGAGATAAGAACATACACCCACTTTAACAAAAGATAGGATTCTGTTAGGTTTCCCTTGATCCTGTCATAGCAGCAGTGAGAAGGAAGGGATCATTTAATGGGAAGGGAGAAAAGAAATGTCAGCCATGTTGCTTAACATCTCTAATCTGAGTCCACGATAGAGCCATGACTAAAATCAGACCTCCACCCTGGCCAGAGCAGAGCTGAGCTGTGCAACTTCAAATTACGCTCTTCCTGTTACAGTTTCTTGCCATGGGATCTTCAGGGTGGAATTTACTCTGTGTAAACCTCGCTTCACCCATTTGGAGACTCCAGCACGTACTAATGGTACCTGGGTCACTGGGTGCTTCTGTGAATTAAACGACAGTACAAACTGTGAAAGCTTTGCCTGATGCTGTTATCGACGGTTAATGCTTTATCACCATGCCCTATGCTTTTCTACCACATGACGTTTCGTAAAGCCTTTTACTTTAGCAGGTCACTTTTCAGTTTTCCTACAGTTTACTTTGCGTACATCACTCTGATGTCCTAGATACAATGCATTCGTAGGTTGGGATCTGTATCTTGGAGGAGTCCAAGTGGAAGCAACAGTTAAAGTTTCCATCCCAACGCCACCATTTACGAACTGCATCCTGTAGACATTATCTCTCAGGCTTAAATGCCTTGTAGAAGAGAATCGCAAGAGTCACTGTAGTAAATGTGACACCACTCACGCGTGTGCTGTGTCTGTGCTGATGGCCTGGTCAGGCTATTGTGTAAGTTTCTGCGCTCTCACCGACCCCATGTAAGGTTTGAAGCTTGGTTGCTACTGCAATAGTTCTTCAAAATTTTAAACAAATAATTCCATTTAAAAATTTTACCTCTGAAATCCTGTAGCCACTTCTGTTGATACATTGCTTATTACATGATAGATGTTCTGTAAATATTAGCTTAAATCACAGTATTGATAATGAACTAGTACTAATGGCACATTAGCAACATAGAGCTCTTTTGGTGTTCATTGTCACATCTTAATGCGATTTAACATGACATTATAAAGGTTTTTAATATATTAAAATATTAATGACTTTTAATGGCTTAATTATCTTTCCAATTAGTATGAATGACAATAGAAATCTTTCCCATTATCTTGTGAGTTGACCTACCAAACTCATAAACCCATAGAGGTGAGTTGGAAATGGAATCTGATTTTCACTTACATGAATCCATCCTCTGTGTAAGGGCAGGACACTTTACAAATGCATGACTTATTGACAGCAAGGATGTAATGTCTACCTATTCAGTGACCTTGCTAACCCAAGTGCCTAGTTGAGAATAGTCAAAATTTATTTACTATATGTCCCAAAGCAAATTCTATAAAATGCAATACAAAATATTCTGTAAAATAGGAAACAAAATAAAAGCAAACAGAATACTTTTCAAGTAAGAAATAATAATCATCACATAACGTTGGGAAGATTTCTTTGGCTTAGTTCATACAAGGGGAATTCCATTGCACTGGAGCATAACAAAGATGAGCCATATCTACTTAAGTTTAGTGTAATGAATGTTAGAAGTCATATCTAACTTTGAGTTTTAAAAGTTAAAACTTTCTCATGTGAGAAAGTAACATATCCAGATTAGTAGAGTTAAAGATTGCCAAAACTGCTCTTATATAATGGCATAGAGAACAATGGCCAAAATTAAAATTTTCAGAGTACTAAAAATTAACCTAAAGTGTACAAAAACTTACAGAATTCTCTCTCTCTCTCTCTCTCTCTCTCTCTCTCATATAAATGCATGAAATTTGTAAGTACAATGAGCTTTGTAGAGTTTAACTTTCTTTATTCTCATTTCTTTCTTTTCATTCTGAGGTAGCTTTGAAAAATCAGTATCCTCAGCACCAGGAGGATACTAAGGACTCACAACTGCATCAGTCATTGGAGGGAGAGAATCGGTTTAGGAAACTGTCACTTGCTCTTCTCTGGCAATCCTGGGAGTGGGGTTTATTTTTCATAGGCTTGTCTTCCCGTCTTTCTTGTTCTAATCCAGCACTTGTTCATGACAGACAGTCTTACTTGCAGTGTGTTGAAAACACTCTGCACTGATCACTTACTTCTTTATCAGAGCCACCAAGCCAATGACTGAGTTGAGTAAAACAGGAAGCTAGATGGTGAGCTCCCTTGTAAACCGATGGTTGCTGAAAATACGCTTCAGCAGACAGCGAGCTCCCAGTAGGGCAAAGAGATTTCAGGGCTCTAGGCCTCCCAGAGAAGCTCTAAGCTTAAAAAAGAGATAGTAATAAGGAAAAAAGGAAATAAAGATTATGTATATAGAGGGTGGGGGTTGCAGTATGGGGGGGAAGGGACAAATGAGAATCAAGTTCATGTCGTGTTCTGGTACAAAATCTCAATGTTGAATGCGATGACGATGTATATTCACAATCTACCAATAAAGATTTTATTTTATTTTATTTATTTTTACGAAAGCAGACTTCGATGGCCACTCTGTGCGGCAAAAGTCATGGACTCTGTGATGTCATCTGGGAAGTTTACTAAAATGCTACATAGAAATAACATCCTTGTTTTCTTTTCATTCAACATTGTCATTTCCAACAAAAAATGTGAAGCAAAGATGCAGAAAACCGGGGTGAAAGATTCCAGCCACATAAAAAAGACGTATCAAAATATCCAAGGTAAATTCTCCATATGAAGCAAAAATGATTAACACTCAAAAACAAATGCTCACAGAATGAGATATCAAACATGAGTCAACTCTGTACTGTCCAGTGAACATATTTAACTGGAAGAAACAAAGAGCTTTTGGTAACATTGAATGTTAGAAATCATATCTAACTTTAAGTTTTAAAAGTTAAAACTTTCTCATGTGAGAAAGTAATATATCCAGATTAGTAGAGTTAAAGATTGCCAAAACTGCTCTTATATAATGGCATAGAGAACAATGGCCAAAATTAAAATTATAACCACTATAAGCGCACACATACACCTATCACTGGAGGTGCAGTGGAAGGAAAAATGATATAATTGGAAAGAGAGGGAAGAGTACAATTCAAGACTAATATATTTTATTATATAGTATATTTTGTTTTAGATACATTTATTACTCAGTCTGAAGCTTACTGATCATTTAGTTGCTTTTACCTGGAGTACTGTTGAGCCAAACAAGGATATTCTTCATTTTTGTTGCAAATTTTTTGATTATTAACATTCCTCTTTATTCTTCTTAGATTGTTTGATTTGTTTATACTATCACTCTGCACTTGAAAGCTATCTATTTTATTAAAGTGCTAAACATATTAATTATACTTCTGTAATTTTAAGCATAATAATCTCAAAATATCTGCTGCATCTGTCTGATTCTTTTGCTTTGACTCTTGAGACTCAGCCTAAGATTTCCTTTTAGCGTGTCTTGTACCATTTTGCTGAAGGCTGGTTGTGGGTATTAGGAATCCCTGAGCAGGAGAATTCATGTTTGTCTGCCTGAGAAGATTTTTGTATGTATGATTTTTGTTGACTCTAACTGAAAACGTCTCACAAGTCTCTCTAGTTGTCTTTAAGCCTCTGTAGGTATTCTTTCTTAAAGTGGATCAGCAATGTATGCTTCCTTAAGCTACCAAACTCTGCTATTTATTATACAAGAGAGCTGCTGATGAGGCAGTACAGGAATGGAGGGGTTGGTGAGTTTTATAGTCCTGTGAGATGTGCCAGTCTCCAGTGGACCTGTCTCTGGGATGTGCCATTCCTTGGTAGTTCTTAACATTTCTCACTCTACCTCAGATGAGAAAGAGAAGACAGGTGATGTGGAGTTGGGTATTTCCCTCCGGGAAATCAAATAAGATCTCACAAAGTATATACCTTTAATAGAAGTGTGGAAGAGATAACACTGAGACTATATTGCAATTAATACTTTCACTGAGTATTTCTAGAAGGATGAGAAGATTTTCCTCTGAGAGTTACTGTGTAGAAATATAAGAGGCAAAACTTAACAACAAAACAAAAAGAAAATGGTGAAGTCTCCTAATATTTAGAGTCCAGGAGTTTTGAGTTGTCCATCAAGTTGATATCCACTCTGAGATTTTGTCAGTACAGTGTAAGCCTCCCAGCAAGCATCTAATTCCAACTCTTTTTCTCCCAAGAAAACATAATTCTCTCTCTTTGTCTGTTCTTGAGTTTTCAGAAGATTAATTTGTCTTATGCATCCAATTTTCTGATGAATTTATACCTGTTGATTTTTAGTGTACCTTATATTTCTCTTATTAAAGGTTGGGAGTGATGACTTCATCATATGTTGGAAGGAAAATTAGAGATTCAGAAAATGTTTAATAAAATAAGGAAAAATTAGACCAAAGACTATAAAGAGGAGACTTGAACACCATTATGAATCAACTACTTGTAACATTTATCTATAGAAAAATTTGCCTTACATCAGACAAAAACACAGAATTCTCTTAAATTATATACATAAGACCTTTGTATATTTTTTTAGCAATGAAAAGCAATTTACTTTCAAGCCAAAGAGTAACTTTTGGTGAACATGATCAATGTAATATGTTTTTATTGTACAATTTCTCCTTTTTATTATGGTTTAGACTTAAAATGACCCCCATAAGTGTCATGTGCTGGAGGCAGATCATTTGAAAGTTAACTGGACCACTGGGATGCTATACTCATCAGTGAGTTATTCCCCTGAAAAGTTTGTATCTGAGTGTGTAATGGGGACGTGGGATCTGGTGGGACGTGGGTGACTGGGAGACAGTGTAGGTGTATTCCTATCTTAGCTCTTTCTCCTCTCACCTCGTTTGCTGGAAGCATGAGAAGAATAGCTGACTCTCTTCCAGCACACCATTTCCATCTTAGAAATGGCTGCCCAATGACTGAACCCTCTAAAACCATGAGCCAAAATAAACCTGTGCTCCTTTAAAATGTGGGCATCAGGCCTTGTCTCTCCATAAGTCTGAAGCCTACTCATTCATTCTGGAATGCTTTCTGGCCAAAGAATCCAGATGCAGAGGCATATGATATAGGAACAGTATTTTCCACCAGAATATTAGAAAATATCAGTAACATTTTAAAATTCAAATTTCTTTGTAAGAAAATGTTAGAAATCAGTCACTTGATATGCACATGTCAGGCTATTCTATTAATTAAACATAAACATGCTATTTAATTTCTTTTAATCATTATTTTCATTAAATGCATCAGTTCATTGTGACCTTCAATTAACAACTTTCAATTAGAAGTTCATCTTTATTTTAAACTAAGACCATTTGGCCTGTTTCTGTACTGAAATAGAGTGCAGGCTGTTTAGTTTATTTCCAGAGTATGTTTTGACATCTTTTATTACATATCAGCTTGGAGCTAGTCAGACTTGTTAGTGTTTTTAGATTTTATAAGATACTGTTGGCTTCTGCCAATGTGGCAGGTCAACAGTTGACCCACTGATAAAGCTACGAAGGAAATCTTATATCTAACTCCTCTCTTCTCCCAACCTGCAGCCCATTCAAGAACAGTTAGGTTCCCTAGAGTAGGTATAATGTTATTCTTGTTCATAAGTGTGTTTTTTTAAACTATAGCTGAGAGCTCTGTATCTCATGCCACTGAGGCATTTTCATCTTAGGGAGAGCTTCTTACTCCCATACAAAACAGGCATATTTCAGATTTATAGCTGCTGGCAATCCAACTCAAACAAATTTTAACTAGTTGCCTATCACTTATTATAGCAATTTGATGGAATTCTGCTTAGGAGACCAAGAGAAGAGTCTTGAGAGAGAGGAGAGAAGAGAGAGGAGGCTCCTTGACCGCATGCTTTGTGCTGCTAAGGAAGAGTCAAACTTCACCTACCAAAGAGATTTCCTGATTCACTGGACACTGCATTGACCTTGATGGCAGCTTCCTTATCATACACAAGGTTATGGAATTGTGTGTAAATAAGACAGGATTGTGTGAGAAATACTTGTCATTAAACAATTCGTTAACTCTTTTCTATGCACTGTTCTAGGTACTGAGAGACAGAGCAGAGCCAAAGAGATGACGCTGCTGCTCCTAACTTGAAATTCTAGGGGAAGTACCGTGTAAAGATACAAAATCTAAATCTGTTATTGTGGCAACTCATTTTTATATCAGTTACTCAATGCTACATCTTAAATCATACTCCAGTAAAGGAGCTAAAAAAAAAAAAAAAAAAAACAGTTTTAAAACTCAGGTTATTGGCTGAGGATTTAGCTCAGTGCCTTGGGCACCTTTTTGCAAGTACACGAGCCAGGGTTTGATCCCTGGTGCCCATACACAACAATGGTGGGCATGGAGACTCACACCCACCAGCAATCAGTACTGTATACCACAGTGCCGGGTGTGGTGGCTCAAGCCTGTAATCTCAGCACCTGGGAGGCAGAGGCAGGAGGATTGCTATGGCCAGCCTGAACTACAAAAAGTGAGACCTTGTCTCAAAAAAAAAAAAAAAAAAAAAAAAAAGTCATAAAGCACCTCAGGTTATGAGGGTCAGTTACACCATTCCTGTTGAATCAGCTGGTTTTTCTGCGATTCTCTACTCAACTGGCAGATTAAGTGACCATCAGTGACTAGGATGACTCCGTATTGAGTTTGGCATCAGGCAAGTTGCTCTGTGACAAATATGAAGACCTGCTGGCTTTGGCCTCTGCACACACATGTCCCAGCATACACAGCAGCAACAGTGATGGCCAGCAAGCCTTCCAAACCTCCGCGAGTCACTGCTACCACGAGGATGTCCAAATACCACGGCACAGAGGTGCTTTCACTGGAGTCTGGAAGCTCTGCCTCAACAGCAGTGCTCCAAAGCATTGTGTCCCTTTGAAATACCATACTGCAGCCTCCACCAAAGATCCTTCAGCCTGCTGCAACCATCATTTCTACCAATTGTTGTTTCTGTCATCTTGCTAAAGCCAATGATATTTTTAAACTGAGAAAAAATGAAAACAGTCAATTATGTTTCTGTAGAGCAGTGTGTGTCTGAGAGATGAAGCAAATAGGCCGATCCAAATGGCACACATCCGCATTTCCAGGCTCACAAAACCTCAGCAGGCTCTATTCTTAAAACCAAGATGCTCTTCTGTGGCAAGAGATGCTACTGCCCTGGGAAGGTCTTTTAATAACAATACTTCTACCAGCAGTGCAACTTCAATGACGGTTGTTTTGTCCTCACAAAAAGGCACCTCTGGAGCTGGGCAGCCCTGAGGAGGACGCTGTCACCCTGTGGCTTGTGCAGTGGAGGTGCCCATAGGGAAAAGATGCACACGCCCCATAAGAAGTAACCTCCGTGTCTCCTAGGAACAAGAATTCAAGACATTTATCTTAAATTGTGTGGAATATTATTTAGCTTCTATGGCTTATTCTTCCCCAGAAATTTCATGCTCAGCCACAGGGATAAAATTCTATCAGTTTTTCCCTAGTAGAGGAGGCTGCTGCTTCAGGTCTGAGAACACTGCAAATTCTAAAAATCATAAAACATGGGGGTTATCAGGCTGTGTTTTTCAGGAAGGAGAATAAAGGAAAGGGCTTCGTGGTGCCTTTAATTCATAACAAGTTCATCATGTGGCCTGTTAAAGATTCTTCTCGGTCTTACAATACAGTTGAATGATCTTAATTTCTTGAGGACTACTTGAAACAGTGAATATGTTTTTGTAAAAACTAAATAAATTAGAAATATTAGTGTTTATCTTATGATAGAATCAAAAAGATCATGACTACAGTATCAAACAGCCTTATGTATGTGGAACTCATGCCTTTTCCATGCCTGCATCCTTATTCTGGGATTCAGACTTCTGAACTACACAGAGAGGGCTAAAGTAAATTGTAATGGTGTGGAGCTCACTGAATTTATTTTGAAAAATACAAATATACTCACTTTTGGATTTCTGTAAGTAAAATATACCCCTTTGAAGGATCTCTGGCAACAAGAAAAGCATGTTACTGGATAAGTGATGAGATTACAACTCTAGAGAAAGAACATACTGAGAGGTAAGAGCCAGTAGTAAGTACAGTGTGACATTATTTCCTCATTCTGGTGAGGACTCTCTACTCAAACTATAGACTCACTGTTCTGGGAGGAAATTCTAACATCAAATATGATAACCAACACCATTTACATACTAAAAATTTCTTTTATATTTACTGTTTCTAATCTATAAATAGATTTCTAATCATTGATTATATGCCCAGCACTGTGGATATACCAATTACCAACACAAACAAAATTTGTACCATCAAAAACCATCTTTCCAAACATGTTTTCACATAGTAAGAGTATAAAAAGTATATCCAAATTATTCTCCACTTTCCATTCACAATACTGACAGCTGACACTATATTAAGATTAATTTACAGTAGATGGTCTTAGATGAGAGGAAATTTTATTCTTCAAAGTATGTATTAATGTCTGGAGTCATTCTTTTCCCACAACTACAGGTAGAATCCAATTATTTTACTAAACATTCCCTAGCCCAAAGGACAACCCCTCACAACAAAGACATTCCTAAAGACCACAACTTGAACACTACTGGAGTTAAGAAGCATTAAATACATGATATAATCTCTATTTTGAGGAGACATTTATGCTGTAACATGCAGAAACAAATCTCAGATCAAGCCATTTGTTACTGTTTTGGTAAGGAAAGCTTGACTGGGAATTTCTGATAAATGTTCAATAAGAAATAACATTTAAAGTCTTCCAAAAATTGAAGTGGAGGGGACGCCTGCAAAGTTATTTTAAGAGGCCAACAAATTGAACCCAAACCAAATAATGATGTTACAAGAAATATCCCAATTACAACCAACATTCCTGAAGAACACAGATGTAGAAGACTTCAACAAACTCTCAGGAAGCTATAAAGATTTGAAGAATAAGACTCCTGGAGGATTTTAAAAAATTAAACGGCATTTTAGAGAGTAACCTTTTAAGTTGAACTTTTACTTTAAATAATTAAAATTATAGAATGAGTTCACAGGTAGTAAATTCCTATATGTATTTCACTTATCTTTCTCTAATGTTAACACCTTAGATAACCATAGTGTGTTTATCAATTGTAAAAAAATTAATATTGATATAATGTGATTAATTAAACCACATTTAATTCTGAATTTCAATAGGTTTTCCCACTAATGTTCATTTTGTATTCTAGTATTAAATCCAGGATGATAAATTGCAATGATAAACTGTTAGTTCTGCAACTATAATATATCTTTAATTTGTGATGTGTTCTATCATTGCCCTTGTCTTTTATGACCTCAACACTCTTCAAAAATAATGGTTAGGTATTTTTTTAACTGCTCCTCAATGTAGATTTAGACCACTGTAATGGATATTTGGAAGAAAAAAGGCCACAGAAAGGAAATGACTCCTACTTCTTGCACCATGTGTATTACACAGAACAATTAGAATTCATATTATTTTTGTTGTTTATATTGTTCCAGCACTGGTCTTTGGAAGTTCTCTCCAGCTGCCTTCTCTGTTAGTATGGTATCAGTTCCACTTGACTTGTGATTGGTGATGTTACCCTTGATTGGCTAGAATGGTTCCTGTATGATTTCTTCGATTTCTTCCCACAATTCTTTATGGTAATATTTTCTCAATTTTCTATCATATTTGATAAAAATGAATCACAAGGTCCAACTCACCCTTAAAGAGAAAGGAGTGAAGCGCTACTTTCATTAGAGGAGGATGTTGAATGAATGTGTGAAGATAAGTTAACGCCTCCACACTAATATTTTCTGAGGAATATTTTCAAGCTATGTAATTGTCCTAGGTCCTCTCAAAGCGTTTCCCACTTACTGTCCAGTGTGCACCGCTTGTGGTAGTTATTATTGAGGCATTAGTATAACTTTACAAGTTCCACGCTGTTCTACACATTATTATTTGGCACAATGTAAGGAACGTATACTCTTTCTCTCTCACTTATGTGTTTATTCAATATCGGAATCTAACACATGGGCCTTTATATCTCGATGTCATCCCACGCGTGCACTGTGATTTAATATTGTTGCTATCTTTGTAGTTGCTGTTCCTGAGGCTGGAGGTTTGCCACTGTGACAGGTTACAGCGTTTCAGCCAAAGCACTGGTTCACTTTTTGGTGCAAATTGTTTGGATTATTATTTAGCTTCTATGGCTGATTCTTCTCCAGAAACTTCATGCTCAGCCACCAGTCAGGGATTAAATTCTATTAGTTTTTCTCTAATAAAGGAGGCTGCTCTAATAATGTTTAGTAACCAAACTCATTTCTTGGCACGTTCCTACCCACTGCGGGTCATTGCTGTTAAGCTGTAGAATAGGATAGAGCTGGGAGTGGAGAGCCGCTACAAGTTGAGCTGCTCACGCACGGGCAATGCTGTAACGCACCATGCCCGTGAACCTGAGCTCCCACATGGTCCCCCAGTGACAGCGTGCCGAGGGCTTCTGGACAGCTGAGCAGAGGGACGTGCTGTCCGGGGTGTGTCTGCCGAGGCAGGAGGCTCACGGTCCTCCTACTACGCTTTGATCATGTGGACTTTCTGTTACGCTGTTCATCTCCATGCTTTGTAACAAGCTGCATTGTAAACTAGTAAATATAAGCCAAGTGTCACTCTGGGGGTTATGAGCCACTCTGATGAGCAGACTACAAGGGACCCTTTCACGGAAACTCCAACGAGAGCAGGTCGGTAGGAAGCGCGGAGCTCGCTATTGGAATGAGACAGACTCTCCAGTTGTGCTATAGCGGCTCTAAAGCCCAGAGCACCATTCTTCTTTGATCTGAATGCAGTCACCGCCATCACGTGTGGGGAAGATAGTACAAATCTTCTCCACAACCCGGGTTTGTATTTTTGTGTGTGGACAGGTATCATGCCTTCATGAATTCATTCACACTCTTGTAAAAATACAAAAGCACGATGAGTCTCTTCTAGAACTTGACCTATTTTTCTATGTGATTTTAGATCCAGGTAGCTCGTGCTACCAGCTCGGAGTCAGAGAGCTCTGGGAAGGAATGTTGTTAGAAAGTCTTTCGGGACCAGAATAGAGGTGAGGTGCACGGACAACTGGCTGGTCACGTCTCAGTGTTCGCTTAATTTGAACACAATTCCAAATGCCATTCATCCCATATTAACGGAAGCCCGGCGGCTCTGATGGCCTGAGACTCAGGCATTTGTTACCCTGAATCAGGCTTCCCGTTAATTCCCCTAATTGTTCATGCTCAGTGGCCCTCCGGGACAAATCCGGTTTGATTTATCATTTCTGTGTTTTTGTAATAACCTGAAAACTGAAGTTAGGAGGCTTAGGGTAGTACATTATGCATTGATTACACCAGTTAGTGGTAAACAATTATGGTAGACTAACAACACCTTTAGCATTTTCATTTCACATACTTACGATGTCCCTAAGAGATATCCAAAACCTGATCATCGCAGAGTAGTTCAGTAAATCCACTTTTGGGGAATATTTGTCCACAAGTTTGCGTTCTTTTCAGTTTGTTCTTTCTTTTCGCTTACATATTTCCTTCCCAAAGTCAGTCTGTGTCTTTTTAACTCCTTCTCCTTCTATAAATAAGAATTAAGCCATTAATTAAAATATAAAACTGTGTGGAGGATTTGTCCATTTATCCATATAAACTGTCTAATAATAAAAATAAATCTTTTACTCACAAAATTATCTAATTAAAAACTAAATAGTAATGCAAGAATATTGTTTTGGTACACTGTAAGTCTATTTATAAATTCCTTTAAGGTGAACAAATTTCAGGCTAACTGAATGTCAGATATTTCAGTTTTATAAAGATCATATAAGTGAAATTCAATAGAAGAAGGTTGTGTTGACTCTAATTGATCTGTGTACTTGTATTTCACGTGGAAATCAGAGCCTTTCTTCTGTTTTGATGGGAGGCGGATTTAGTAACATGTTAGATAATCTCCATAGGCTTAAATGTGAGCAGTGTAGTGGGATAGACTTTCTCTTACGGAAAAGTCAGAAGTAGTACTGTTAGGTTAGGGATAGAATTTCTCTTACAGAAAAATCAGAAGTGGTGCTGTTAGGTTAGGGATAGACTTTCTCTTACGGAAAAGTCAGAAGTGGTGCTGTTAGGTTGCCCCGATGGTCAGGACAAGAAACAGGGACAGACTCTAATTTTATGGGCATTCAGTTGAAACCAGACTGTTTAATGCAAATTGGCTAATATTTGCTTTTGTTATCTGCTTTCTGACAAGGAAGCAAGAAGAGAAGCCGGTTTTACACAAATTTCAGTTTTTAAGTTTATTTTTAAAACCTTTGAACTTATTTCATAAGTAAAACAAAGCTTCACCAAGTAAAATGAACAAATTAAATGCCTATTCTTTGACACACAAAATGGATTGAGGTCTATATATTAATTAAATGTCAGGGTCCTTTCTCTTGCTGGAGACGTACATTTTCCACCTATTTTTCAATCTTTCTCAAGACACTTTATTGCAGGCCAGGAATCTTATAAATTTTGCAAAATTATAAACTCTGGTGATATTTATCTAAGTGTTTATTGCATAGATTAAACTTGTTGCTTAGTGAAGAATTTCTAGGACACAATGTAATGAGAGATTCATTTTTGTGATAGTTATTCTCTTTCTGTGACCTTTGGAAACAGAAATATAAAATAAATCATTGAGGAACTAATGTGAGTTGCTTGTCAACATATTAGTTAGCCCTTAATTTGGAAAATCTGGTAAAACAGGACATTATTGATTTTAACAGTGACATATTTTGTGACGTGGTATGAATGCGCCTTTTCTGCATCTCAGGGAAACCTTTCATAGTCAGCTCACGGATTCTCCTTGCATCTTATATCCCCTGTTTGTAATCCAGTTATTTTTCTCTCTTCTCACCATTTTCTCATGAACTCTACTAGGAGAAATTCTTCACTTATTCTCTTATATTCAAACCCGAAGTCAGGCTGGGTGTGGTGGTGCACACTTGTCATTCCAGTAGTCAGGAGGCAGAGGCAGGAGGATTGCCATGATTTTACGGCCAGTTTGATCTACGTAGGGAGACCTTGTCTCAAAATAATAATAATAATAATAATAATAATAATAATAATAATCCCAATAAACAAAAACAAAAAAACCACCAAAAGCCAATTAGAAAAGCTACTCAAACTCAATAGGCTGTGGAAACCACCCTGGTGAGTGGTCACCTCACCGTCCATCAAGGAAGGCTTGGGAATGCTTTTTCTTTCTTGTGAGCAGTGTGCCAGTAGCTTAACAGTGTCTCTTTTGCCGACAGCCTTCGCTGCCAGGCTGGCGCCCAGAGCGCAGCTCCCATGGGAGCCGGGCACCATCAGATGGTCGCAGCTCACTCCGACCCCAGGAGGCCAGGTGCTTTTCTTCCAGGTAGGTTATTAATGGGCCTCGCCTTGCTTTCCTTTCTGAGTTTTAAACATTCTTGCTGTGATTTTATATTTTAGCGAAAGTCAAAAACCATGCAAACAACACAGATTTTTTTCATTTAACTTAGAACGTTGTAATTTGTCTTCTCTAGGACGTCAGGAGAAAGAGGAATATGGTTGGAGAAATATTTGAAGATGAACATATCAGCCTGATTAACCCCAGCCAGAGTGGTGTTTCTGGAGAGCGAGGCTATGTCAGAATTTAACCGGGAATACACAGGACACAGTGTTACGCAGGCGAGCCTTCCTGGCGTATGTCTTCTGTGCCCCAGGCTGTCTGCGGTCTCTGTGGCTTTACCTCACCCTACAGTCTCATCTCTTCCTTTCCAGGTTGGATTCGGTGGACTTTCAGACTTCTTTTAATTGAGAAAACACATATGATTTTTCTACATTATTCTTCAGTGCTTAATTTTAGTTTCTTAATAATAAAATAATCTTCATTAAGAGAAATATTTTAGATCATAATTTTATTTTACAAGACACAATTGAAGACTATAGAGAAAAATTGCTTTTGTATATAAAGCCCTAGAAAAGACACAAGAATAAAAACAAAAAGAGCAAGGACTGCACAGAAAATAAAGTGAAGCAAATTTTAAACTCAGCCTCATCCAACTGGAATGCTGTCAGTTTGGTTCCAAAACTAAAACACCGATGTGTTTAGTCTATATGAAACTCACTTGAAACACAAAGACAAATATTAATTAAAACTAAAAAGACGGGAAGTGATAGAACACTTTAACAATTAAGTAGAAGTTGGAGGGGCTGTATAAATACTGCAAAGCTAAATTTATCATGAATAGAGAGGGCCATTTTTAAAAATGATATTAATTACAGCTCACTAAACAGAAAGCAAATCTAAATGCAAGGTTCCTGTGCCAGCTCCCTCCTCTCCTCAGCTCCGCAAGCCCTCCAACGGCTGAGCCCACGGAAGTCAGGCCCCTCCAGCGGCTGAGGCGATGGAAGTCAGGCCCCCTCCAGGCGGCTGCAGGCTCTGCTGTGCCGGAACCCCGGTGCCCTCTCTACACGGTCAGCGGCGAATCACACCTCACTCCCTCACTCAAGTTTTCATGTTTGCGAAGAAGGCCGTCTTCTCTGGCCTGACATCCACAGCTTCAAAAACTGTTGTTTCATGTTCAAGATAGGTGTCAGTTACTCTTTCTAGTAGAAATTTCCTCACTTGTCTTAAAATGTATTGTTTTATTCAATTGCTCCTTCCATGTTAAATGTTTGGGTCTCACAAAATTTATATACTGAGACTGAACCTCAACGTCTCAGTATTCAGCAGTAGGACTTTGGGGAGATCTTGTCACCAGGGTTGATCCCTCTGTAACGGCTATTATTTTCTAAATGAGACACTATATAGGAGGCCTTCTTACTATTATGAAAAGATGCGGGTAAAAGACATCATCTAGAAATCAGGAAGAGAGCCCTCAGATGATACTGAGTCTTGTTTTTCTTGGATATCCTAACCTCAAGGACAAGAAATTAATCTGTATCACTCATAAATTGTTTGGTGTACAATATTTTATTCTAACACACAAATATATACAAACAACTGTGTAATATGAGGCTTGTGGTTTTCATACACTGATTATGAATCTCTGTGCCTTTCATGTGAGGGTTGCAGAGAGAGACAGAGTACCACACTCTAGGTCAACTTACAAGAAAAAAAAAAACTAAAATATAATCCATATCATTGTGAACTCACATGGCAATGGAAACATCAATTAATATCAGGCTAGAATATAGTGTAATATAGAGTAAATAATGAAAACAAACAAATGTATAATTTGTCCACAAAGTGGAGAAGATGGTTGAGCTTTGGGGCCTGGTTTATACTCTCTTCCTGAATTCTCAAAGGAGAGAAATACTTGTGAAGCTTTCCGAGGGAAAGAAGTGTATGGGCTAGTGTGCAACCACTGAAACCTTTGCACTTCAGATTAGGAAAGGCTTAGCTCTGGGGAGCCCATCAGTGTCCTAACTGAGGAGGTGGAGCTTTGCTTCTGTGCTGTAGGAAGGCACCTTGGGACTTGACATGAAGAAGAAACAAGAGCCTATTTGCCTTTTAGTAAAACAATACAGTAGGAATGTCGAGTAGCATGTGGCAAGTTGATTCTCTCTCTCAGCCCTGGTCAATATATCTGTCATCTTAGAGATTTCTTAGAAAGCTTGGCTAGCAGGCATGGCACTTTTATTTAACCACTAACATTATGTACGATCCAATTTCAACCTTAAAATGGGGGAGTATCTGTAGTAAACAGTTCTCAACAGTTACATTTAACTTCTTTAGTCTTCTTGGTTGATGAGCTGGAAATGGGAGGTTGTGAGGTGGTTAACACTTTGAACTACGATAGCTAAAATGCAAAAATGGTTGACAAAATTCAACATTCCTTTTCTTTGTTCTCTCTCTCTTATCCACTCTCTTCTCCCTTCAGTTTCTTTTTATATTTTATTCCTTTTTCATTAAATAAAAATTCCATTTTAAAAGGGACTCAAGTGAATTATTATTATTATTATTATTTTTTATGGATGGTAGATTTAAAATTCAGATCTGAATTTTTTCAGAATAAGTATTAAGAAAAATCTTCTTATTCTGAATATCAGAATGTATTACATTTACATATTGTATTCTTTCTAGAAACCAAGAAATACAGTGTGTGTAAAAAAGTGGAGACACCTCATAGATACCCTGATTTCCCCCAGAAAGAGTGAAAGAAGAGTAAAAATGTTGCGATGCAACCACAGGCAGCCTTGTTACTACACAACTAAACGGGAAGGGGCAGTCTGTGAGACACTGCTTTAAGTCAACAAGAAATCCGTGCATCCACACCAGGCAGGTCCACAGGCCTCCAAATAGTACTTCCATTCCAAAATTAATGAAGGTCACATTCACCTAGTGTAGAAAAAGAATATGTGGCTGCCCAGCTGCCACTTTAAGTTTTAAAAGATTGGTGGTAATTGTATTATAAATATGTCTCATAGATATGGGTCAAAAACTACCCCAGATCCAGAGCAGAGAAGAAGAACAACCAAATCAGTTATGTGTATTTTGTGTCTTTCAAGGGTAATAATTTGTGAGGAGAACGGGACCTATGCTAACTAAGTCACTGAGGGCCCGAAGGTTGCATTTTTGTGTTCACATGCTTGTTTTCACCCGATATAATTTATCATTTTAAACCAGGGCTTTCCTTGAGGTTTTTCTTTTCCCCTATAATTAACTTTCAGCCAATGAAAAATGAAATGTTTTTTACTATACAAGAATAACTAGACCACTACTTCATTAACTGGCTGCATGCTCTGCTTTTCATTAGTTCGTCACCTGAGTGAAAGTTCTTCTGGCCCATAAAGAAGAGAGATTTTCACCTTTTACCTCCACACTTGTGACTTCACAATATCGATGAACTAATTTATTTGTCAATTAATAGAAGTTATTAAACTTTACTCAAATTGTCCTCTGGAGAGTACAAAACCAAAGTGTATCTAATGGAAAACAGGTTGGCTCTCGTACGTACTTTTTTAAAAGTAAATACTCAACTCACACCATTAGTATTCCAGGCAATTTATATTCTGAAACACACTTTGTTGCCTTTTTCACAAACTTTCATCATGAAGAATTTAACAGAATTGCTGGCTAGGTTTTCTGGAAAATTAATTAATGCATGTACTTTCTCTTATATGACCATTATTTTCTCAGTACCCTTTTAAGAACAGAATTCTAAAAGAAAAGAGAAAACATCACCAGTTGAGTGTGAGGATGAGGAAAGTGTCGAGGGTCACTGAGGTCTTGGCAAGTATCTGGGTCTGCTTTTCTTGCTAATAGTACAACACACCAGAAAGGGCAACTTACAAGGCAAATGGCCTTGAATCATTTCCCAGCTCTGCTCCAAACCAGTGGTCCACGATTGCTGGTAGCTCCTGGCTGGGGAGACCCAGAGGTAGCCCGGAGTGTCCTATGATGCAAGATTTGGGGAACACATGAGACTCAACCAAACTTATCAGGCTGACCTGCTCCGAACCCAGTCCCTTGATCTCTCATCACATGCTCTGATCCACTCAGAATACCAGCTTTTCTCTTAATTACAAACTTCTTAATATT
Source organism: Petromus typicus (assembly GCA_004026965.1). Lineage (NCBI taxonomy): Eukaryota > Metazoa > Chordata > Mammalia > Rodentia > Petromuridae > Petromus > Petromus typicus. The sequence continues at coordinate 97,592 of PVIR01001020.1, read as the reverse complement.
TCACAGTGGGGATGGAATTTTAACATGAACTTTAGCAGAGGAAAATCACATTTTGACCTTAGTAATAGGAAAGAATTTCTTATCTGTGGACATTGTGTATTGGCTTTCTCTTGCCCCTGAGTGAAATATATTACTTGCTTTTATCCTGTCAGGAAAGTTTGATATTGGTTAGAAATCATGCTCTCTGGGTCCATGGCAAGACAAAGTTATTGGGCGGAAAGTGGATCTGAAGTGGGTCTTTGGCTGTCAGCCCTTCCTCCTAAGGGAACTGCCAAGAGGACTCTATCTGATATTTCACAAAAATATTCCTGGAAAACAAAAATTTTAAATTAATTATTTTTTAACCCATAGATGTTACATGCTCTTCATAGCATGTGTGGATGAGTTTATATTCCTGGAACTTTCATTTTGTGAGTAAATGTTACAGAAAGTAAAAAGAAAAACAAACTTCTCTGGGCACTGCAGGTGGGCATTTCTGGTGTCCGTGCCCAGGTCTTCATGTCCTTGTCCTGACACACGGCCCTGAACACCTGACAACTGCAGGTTCTAAGAGGTTTTTCCTCTCTGTCTTCTTCATAAATCCTCTGTTTTTACAATGTTACCTCAGGTGGTGGGGTAGACAGCTTTGTCCCTTCAGAAAGAGCAAATTAAGCTCCTCGGCTACTGGTATGTGTATCATTTCTTCAAATTGCTGTTACATCTGAAGATTGTTTTACTACTCGTATTTCTACAATGGGCTCACTTTTTCCAATACTCATCTTCTGAGGTTATACTTTCAGGGCAACCATATTTACCCAGAAGAGTTATTTACTTAGTAAGCAGTGTGGTGTGTGAAGTACAACTTCTTCAAGTTTGTTCCTTTCTCTAAGAGTCCCCTGGAACCAAAAACAAACAAACAAAACAAAACAAAACAAAAAAACCTTAGACAAAGCAGATGAGAGTTTACAGCCTGGAAGGAGGGAGGCAGAGGGGGCAAGGTGTGAGTGAGACAGAAAAAGAAGGGCCTTGCTGGCCAAACCCAAAGCCTCTGATTTCTCCAGATCTGCATTTCGCTAAGTAGCTACTTCCTGTTTACTTACTGATCTCCAAATGTGAAAACACAAGGAGTATAAAGAAGACGCATCTAGGCCCACATCACACATTGTTTATAAAAAAAGGCAACAATGACAACATATTTTACAGACACCTTCTGCTGTAGCATTGGCCTTGGAAAATATGAAAAATCAGTGGAAGAAAGAATTTTGGTAGGTTTAGGTCAGGAGGAAATATCAGGAAAGAAAATGGACGTTAAGTGCAATACCAGTAGGCAGATTTAATTTAATTGTGAGTTATTATAGTAGAATATAATGGAGCAGACCAGATGAAAAGAAAACAGCACACACAGATTTAAATACTAATTCAAGCCATGCTTTAGTTAACCTTAAGAGTAAAGGAAAACACAAGGATAAAAGTTAAAGTGAATACATAGTGCTCTTCCTCCAGGAAGATGGTTTTTAAGCAGAATATGCAGAGTTGACAGCCCCTCTCCAACTTCCAGGACGGAGACTGTAGACTTGTGGGGTAACTCATTTCCACTACAACTCACCCAGCTAAGTAAATGAAGGTTTTAAAGTCTACAAATCCTTCTGTGCTTTGCTTATCTATAACTGAAAGACAAGACAGGGACAATTCCACTTAAGGAATCCCCTCCTAGTAGGTGTCCACCAAGAGCTTTTTACTTATTAATATTTTCAACAGACACTCTCCCAACTTTCTCTGCTCCTCCTTCGCAATCTGAGCCTCACTGAATGGCTTAGACCCACCACTGCATGGTAGGGCAGACATGGTGAGAAGGGAAATCCCTTCCTTACAGTGAGTGTGACCAGTTCTCCACCTCCAGTGCACAGTTAACTGTAGGTTTTGGTGCATGCTCATCCATACACTGAGTTTCGTTCTTTCCCCAGGTCTCCTTTTGACCCACAATTTCATTCTTCAACTTCATGAGACAAAAACTTGGGTTTGTACAAAATTGTTTCACAATTCGCAGTGGTTAATTGTCTCCGTGGGTGGTATTTTGCCTACCATATTTGTTTTCCTTTAGCAGTGATGAAATGGTAACAGATGTAGGGAAGAAAATAGGCAAAGTGGAAGAGGAAGGTGCCAGGAACAGCCTGGAACATATATCCCTGAAAATATGTCATTCTAAATCTTTTCTGTGACTTTGTGAGATATAAATCTTTTTTAAAAGGGTCTTGTCAGCTTCACTGTCCAGAAATTTGTCTCTCAAGGACCGAGGAGCTGTCTCTTTGACATTAGTTCTTATGGAAGTTACGTCTTTCCTTCTCAGTTTCTACAGCAAGTTAAGAGCCTCGTTCCCCTGGGACGACTTGCCACCTGGTCTAAAATGACCTTATTTATGAGGATGTCGCTTTTGCTTCTGGTAGCATCAGTTAGTAAACAAAAAGAGTGGAGGTTCTCCTGGTCACACAAGGCTCCATTGTTGTATTTCATTTCAGGGAGTCTAGTTAGCCAGAGTTTTCCTTATTGGTAGAGGTCTGCATAGAGCCACTCTTGCCTGTTTAACCCTGTCCATGTCATTTTGGCTTTGGCTTATACAATGAAAAGCGACCACTTTCCCTTGTTGTCCTGATACAATGTAGAATGAAAGCACTCTGAAAATACACTCAACTAGTTTCTGCTTTACAAAATGCCAAGTCCCTCCTCAGGCAACATTTTTGAGCCTTTGTCTTTTAATTTATAAAATGAACTATCTTGAATGTTTAGTATTAGAAGTGATGTCAAATTCCTAACATACAAAAATCAAACACCTTCTGCCTCCCTTAGTTAACAATTAAGTGTGTGCCCTGAGGCACACAATATAATTCTTCCTAGTAGCTTTCAGTACAGGTAGATCAAGGAGGAAAACTCGGACAACAGAGATTTATAGAAAGGACGTGCATGCCTGTCCTACTCTCAGTCACCTTTCTGGAATTAGAGGGGAAAGGTTTAGATGGTTGTCCAGAGTGGATGTAGCTTTCATCACCTGACTATTACACTGATGTCACACATTTCTGTTCAAAATTACCATGGGTCCTTCTAAAACTAACCTCTCTGGTGTTCTAGTTAGCCTGCATATTTCTTTTCCCCCCAGAAACCGTGAGATTTTGCACATAGACATGCGTCTACATGTATATCATGAACACAGCTATTCCTGTATGTACCTATATCATCTATCTATAAATACATCTATATACTGTCAAAACTAAAGTATGTAAAAATTTTTTAGAAAAGTGGCCTTAAGCTAGAACATCATTTTTTAAATAAACAGCTATCTCAAATATGGCAGAGGTCCAATTTTACTCAGAAAGAAATATAGAGAAACAAGCTGGAACACTATCCCTGCATGGCATTAGATTTTATTCATAGCAGATTATTTTCCTAAATAAATTTTATTGCAGCTTTTGTGAAAGAAATTTCCCATAATTTCCCAAGCACCAAATTAGGGCCCAACATTTCAACAAGAGTAGTTTGGGAAGTTAATGGAGTATGTCTTGTTATTAAATTTATTTGTAAGACATCATAATGAGTTTAACATATACCTGTTGAGAATCTGTCATGGATTTCGAACTAAAACTAGTTTCTGATATGCTAGAACTTGGTCTAACAATACTCCCTATGTAGTCCACCTTCTTGGAATTTTGATTTTATCACCAGGCCTGGGTTTGAAGACTCAGATGAGAGAGATCGGAAGCATCAGCAGGAAGCTGCTCTGGAGGTAACAGTGCAGCAGCATCCATCCCTGACCACATCTTCACCTGTGAGCTGGATTGTGGTAAAATCTGCACTATTTGTACAGTGATTATTTCAAGATCATATTATTCAAGGAGTGGCAGATTCAGAAAGGACTGTTAGGCCTGATTTTCTCTCCAGGCAAACAGCCACTAAATCTCTTTGGAGAAGATTTTCCTTGATCACCAGAGACCAGAGACTGGCAGAGGGTGAGCAAACTCTGAAGCACTGCTGCGTTCACTGACTTCTTCGTGCCGTGGATGGCCAGCAGCCACCTAGGAATGGCTGCCCTTGGCCAGAGACACACTGACTTGCCATTCCTCCACAGATGCAGCTTTTCTGATTCAAAATGCATGTCGACATTATTTCTTTGGATTTCACTCTCTTGTGAAGACACCCTGGATACATGCAAATTAATGAAACCTTTATGCTTTTCTCTTTATAATCACTTCTTGTATTAATTGACTCATTGATTAAGCAAATAATCCACATAGGAACTAAGACAGGTGAAAGGGATCTCTCTCTCTCTCTCTCTCTCTCTCTCTCTCCCCCTCTTCTGTGAGGTAAGGGGCACCCCCACAGCTGTGTACAGAACCTGGGTTGTGAGAACCAGTGCTTCTGCATCGTGTTTTATGCTCTTAATAGTACCCTAAAAGGGGGAGGGTCTTAAAATGGAGCAAGAAAACCTCTAGTACAACTTTTAGCTGTTTATCTGTTGCCTCTCTGGAGGGTAAATAGTTTTAGAAGCATCACTGGAAACATTCATCTCCTTTATTCTTTGTACTGTCATTTTCCTGGAGTTTAATTTTGGTGGACATCCCAGGAGGCCATGTGACTATATATATATATATCCAGTTACATGGAATTAATTTTGTATTGAGACTATCATTAACTGCACCTGTATGTGAAAGTGTCAGAATAATGTACTAGTATGGTCCCCAGAGATGTTCAAGATATTCACCTAATATAATTAACACATTACTGATTCAATTTTTCTCAGGTAAAGACGAGAGTAGTGAATCTAGCATCTGCCTGCAATGGCAGAGGTAACCTTGCTTACTAAAATTAAGCTTGCAGGGGTTTATTCAAAGCCTCCTATAATCCTTGATGATCACCCTTGACATTTCATGATTTTTCCACTTCTGCTTTTGCTCCTTCTTTATTTCCACCCTGTTTTTTATTCCACTTTGTCTTCCTTCTCTATCCCACTGATAAAATATCAGTATTTACCAAGTAAAAGACACAGCATATATTAAAATAAGCACTTTGCTGGAAGGATCTAATTTCTTCTCTTGAAACTTGTTGATGAAATCTGCCCTCTCCTCAAAGCAGAATCAAATGGATATAGAGATCTATGGAGCGTGCGAAGGGCTGGAAGTTGTCACATGTCACCAGTGACAACATCTCCCTAAATCCAGAGTCTACACAAGAAATTCCACTGGATTTCAGAAAGAATGAAGTCATATTGACTGAGTTGTCTCTCAGCAATATAAATACATTGATAATAAATAACAAAATTATTGAAAATTATTTCACATATTTGGACACTAACACTGCTAAACACATTTGTCAAAGTAGAAATAACAAGTGAAATTAGAAAATATTTTGAACTGAATGCTGATGATAATTTGACACATTAAAATTATTAAATTGAGTCATAACTGATTAAATGATAATTTAAAATGCACTTGTATTACATTGCAAATGCACATTTATATACAAATACAAGTTCAACAATAGCATGAAAATATATAACACACTAATAATCAGAAAATACATATTAAAGCACAATCTCATTGACATCAGTGACATACCTAACAATAATAAAATGAGGAATTTTAAATATTTGCACACAGAGATAATTCATTCTGTACTTTCCCTTGACTACTAGTGTGCATATAAAACGATACGATCATGTTAGATAAACCTTGGTCAGGAATTTTTAAAAGTAACTATTCATTTATCACATAGCCAAGGAAACATGAAAATGTTCATCTACAAATACACTTGGCTCAGACTTGTCTGTACCAACTTTATTCCTGCTATCCCTGAACTGCAGATCATCCAAAGTGTTCATGAAGTAAATTTTCAAAATTAGATATTTATACTCAAAAGAAAAAAGAAAAAAAGATTCAGGATACATTTACAGAAACAAATCTCAAAAGATTTTTCTAAGTGAAAAAATAGAAGTCATACACTGATAGACCAGAAGTATAAACCAGATTTATAGGGATGGAGATCAGAGCTGGGAGTGCTTGGGATGGGAAAAGGTAGTAACTGAGAAAAGAGACCAAACACTTTTTTTATGTTGGAAAGCATTTACTTTTCGATTTGCCTGAAGCTGCAGTAGGCTCTTTACCTACTACTTTCAAAGACCTATGCTCCCTATCAGACTGTGCTGTAGATGCAGAAAGTCTTCTGCACTCAAGCAGATTATATTCCACCCCAAAAGCAGACCAATGAAACATAAATTATGAGTCAACCTTGAAAATGTCACAGTAATGTTACAGAGTTGTGATGGCTGATTTTGTGTCACTACTGGTTAGTGATGGTGTCTACTTTTATCCTGGAGCATAATTAGAGATATACACGCTGAGATCCTTACCAGGGTCTAGCCACTGTTCTAAATGATACTGATGTGTGTGTTAGCTACATTTTTTAATTGCTGACCCAAAATATTTGACACTCAAAGTTAAAAGAGGGAAAGTTTATTTTAGTTCACAATTTGTAGGAGTTTCAGTCCATAGTCCCATAATTGCCAGGATCCAAGACATGGTGGCCTGGCAAAGAAGCATCATAGAGAAATAGTTCATGGTGGGCAGAATATAGTAAAGCAAACAAGGGACGATCACAACTCTTTCTTACTAACCCTTATAGCTTTTCCAGGCTATTCAGGCCAGGTAGCACTCCCTTAATCCTAGCTTCTTTCATCCTAGCGTTGCACCATGAATCAATCCCAGTGTGTCACACTTTAGATCTAGCCACCTTTTTTTTTTTTTTTTTTTTTTTTTTAGGTTTTTTGAGACAGGGTCTCGCTTTGTGGCTCAGGCTGGCCCTGAGCTCAGCCTCAAACTCATAACAGCAATCCTCCTGCCTCTGCCTCCCGAGTGCTGGGATTACAGGCGTGAGCCACCACGCCCGGCGATCTAGCCACCTTTGAAAAGCCTACCCTATGACCCACGTGGCTTTGCAAGGACATCTGAATGCAAGCCGTAACGATGTGTTACTTAATTTCTGTGACCTATGAAATGTGACTTATGTCTGAGGAGATTAGAGCACAGAAATTCACATAATGTCCCCAAGGACACTTTTTGCCTGAGTAATGGAATATGATGCTCAAATTCAGGTTTTTAAATTTCTTCCGTTCTTGAGCACTGGTTTTCAGGGCTGCATCTTGAAGATGTGTAGTAGGAATGGGAGCAGGATGGACAGAAAACAGAGTGATGGTGAGGCCTGGTCTAGGTCCTGTGATGGAATGAGAGGGCAGGGAGTTCTGTGAGTTCAAGTGAATGTGAAGGGGAAGATCTAAAGAAGGAGGGGCAGACGCTTAATGTCGGACCAAGGATTTGCGTGATAGTTGATGCCGCGCTAGAAAGTATAGCTTAGCTTCAGGAAGCAACAGGAAATCTTAGGTTTGTTTTAAAGTTGTGGGAATGATATTATAGAAACTGCTAGTATTTAATAAGCATTTTCCAGAATCATAGTTTAAGTAGTTTAAATATATATGCATCATAGTTTGACAATGGCTCTGAAAGTTTTGTGTTATTTGAACCTCTCTTTGTAGATGAAGAAAGCAAGGGCCTGAGAAGTGACGGGGTCGAGTGGAGGGGCGGGAGAGGGTCTGAACGTAGGCAGTTTCATCACAGAGCTGTGTAGAGTCTCTGTGGGTGAGTGAAGAGACGCTAACCACAGAGCTCAAGGGGGAAAGAATCATAATGAGAAATGCTGAAAAACTATTCTAATAACAGAGAAAATGAAAATCTAAATGCATTCTCTGAAGATGAAAATAAATCATGCTCCATTGGAGGCATGCTTGTAACTGCATTTCTAACTTGCTCAGGTTCACATATTGATCGAGTGGTTTCTGCAGTCACACAGTGCAGACTTCCCAGTGAGGCTGCTTTTCTTAAAATCTTTTCGTCTACTGTTGAAAAGATGTCTGTATTCTCCGTAAGGTCATTACCTCTCATTTCCATATTCAGATAGCCTGCCCCAGATCGCCTTTGTTGAGAGAATAGATTCTTTCATCCCTGAGCTGACACGCTAAATTATGTGCATGTTTATGAAAATATTTACAAACTGTTCAATAATTTATGCCGAAGCACTTCTCTAGTAAAGCTCTTCCCAGCGTACAGAATACAGTGTCCTAGCCTTTCCCAGCACCTCAGGAAGCCCTCCTTTGTTTGTAGAGGCTGCGGGGCATGACCAGACCTGCTCAGGAACAGCCATCCTGCTGTGAGCATTCCATTTGTATTATGACTTGATTTGATGCTGCCGTGTTATGTGTACACACCAATTTTCAGTTGGATGAGGAACATTACTTGGCATTCTAGCTTAGTGTAACTGTCAAAAGTACTCACGACTCAGAAATCAAGTTACATTTTCCTGCCTAGTGTATTCAAATTGAAAGAGGAAAGGTAAATAGAGCTGGCTCTTGGCACTGGCTCCTTTAAACTGATGTTCATTGTTGTGCCCTAAACTCATTGACAAAAAAAACATTGTTCTGTTTATGGCGCTAGAGAGGATATCAGAGACAGAATGTGATTTGAAACTCATTTCTGGAAGGTTGGGAAGTCCCACTACACGGGCTCTGTTCGGGATCACTAGGCTGGTATCAAGTAAATGAAAGGGGTTTTTAGGAAATAGCTGAAAAATTTTAAGCCAAATGAGCCCCTAAAACAAAGGTAAAGATCCAAGACCCTAGGAAGGGTTGTGAGTGGCTTTAGAGGTTGTTTATCACACAAAACAAGCTAAAGGTTTGATGAGTGGGACACAAGGCATGCTGTGTTCCATTAAACTGACTCATGATTATAGATGCATATAGGCTGAATTTTGCATTTCTACATTTGTTGTTTACTTACTAAATTATCAGTTAGTATTTTTTTTTATTTGCAAGCATTAAAGTGCTTGCAAGGTTGCTGGGTCTTAGAAGTAATGGAGCGGTCAGGACTCTTTCTCTCTCTCTCTCTCTGTCTCTGTTTCTCTGTCTATCATAGGCACCCTCATTTCTCTCTACCAGCCTTGTCCTTCTCCTCTTCCTCAGAGCAGCTTTCTGCTCCTGACCAAACACTCGGCCAGTGACAGCATCTCCTTTTCAGGTCTTACAGACCATAGGGAATGACTAACCTAATGATCTCTTATGTTCCAAAGCAAAACCTTCTCACAGACCAGTCAGTTTCTGAAGTAATGTCAACATTCTACCCTGAACCGAAGAAAATGGTTCAGTGGCTCAAGGAGGGGATTGAACTCTGAGACGGACTGAAGTAGGTCCACAGAACAGAGCGCCATGGAGGCCGAGTGAATTAGGAAAAGTACAAACCAGTCATGCACAGTGGACTACGCTCCTTTAAAGGGAAGAATGAAGAAGGAAGTGTATCTACCCTCTGTGAGGCCCTGTACCTCCCTTTACTATATTTTATTCTGTTTGTGTTTCAGTTACTTCACCCCGCATGATGCCAGACTCATTTCATATCGCTCCTCCTAGTGCGATATTCAGGGTTTTCTCCTTGTATACAGCACTGCTGTCATCTAAACTCACCCATCACTTTCTTTAGTCAGATACTTTCCTGTGTGGCACATTAATTCTTTGGGGTGTATGGTTCAACCATCTTTAGGAATGGTGCCCCACACATCTTTTATGTAGTGATTGGCATAGTAACAAAAAAGATCACCTTGACTTTGACCCCAGCAGCTCTACAGAAGAGGGACATACTTGGAGGAGATGAGGCTCGACTACATAAAGCGTACTGTGGACAGCAGGCCCTAGGGTGGGCGGGAGCAGCAGCTCCGTCCTCAGACTACTGAATGAGGAACTAAAAGCTAAGTTCCAGCACATGGTAGCTGCAAAGTTGTCTTCCGGCACAGAGCACAGAGTGAAGGACAAATACTATTTTTCTTTCCCTCACTTGGTAAATGTCAAGCAGAGATAATAAAATTTACAAGTTATTTATTTGTTTATTTAACCTACAAAACAAATCAAGCTGGGTTTTAATACCCTTTTCCTTTCTGAATCCTGTTCACTCAGCCCAGGAGGACTAATCTCTCCTGTTAGGAGAATGCTGGGGGCCTAAACCAACTCAGATGGAAGAAAGCATCACCAGCTCATGTCCCAGGGGAGACTTCCCAAGTGACCCAACCACGAATATTTGCCATTTGCAAATTAACTGTTAGATCTAACATAGATCCTAAGAGTAATGAAAACAACTATATTTTGAAAGAAGGTAATTTTTCATTGTATTTGGAAGGAAGATAATTTACATTGCTGTTTGACTTTGTTCAATATTTTCTCATATTTACGTGTACATTTTCCCCATTTTTAAGAATCCATTTACACTTCATCTCTTCCTGATCATATAAAGGGAAAGAAGACATAATTTTGATTATTTTCAGCGATAAAGAAGGTTTAAAGATACTTCTTGATTTGCCTGCATTGTCCTGTGAATGAGGATTACACTAGGAACGCAAGTACATACATACACACACACACACACACACACACACACACACACACACACACACACACACACAGAAAGAGACAGACACATACACACAGAGAAACAGAGACAAAGACACAGAGAGAGGCCTTCACCCTCCTTTTATATATCCACAAATCTGAATGACAAAATTTCTAAGTTACCAAGTTGTTCAAAAAAGAATCATATTTTACTGTGCCCTGAATTGTTAAAGAGAAAATTTTATATGGTCATGTCCTGACAAAACATAACAACATAGACACAAAAATACCACACAAACCAGATTAGTGTGCACATAGCACAGATCTCAGGTGCCAAGTTTTAATAGGATCCTGAGGTGGTGTAGCAGGGAGCTCTTCTCCTATTTTAGCAGAGCTTGGTTACTAAGTGCAGTTATTTATTTTTACTGTTTACTTGCTTCAGTTAAAAGCATATATAAATCATTGCTAATTCTCTCTCTCTCTCGTTCTCTCACTTTCTCTCTCTCTCTTACCCCCCCATCTCCTCTCTGAACCGGCAGAAGCAGATAACTGCACATGAATGGCTGGCTTTGGGATTTGTACCCCAGAATTTTCTCTGGCCCACTTCATCTGAAGCGGTCTGCTTATGGAGGAAACTGGATTTATTGTTTGCACCCAGCAATGTATTTAGCTTGTGGCTGTGCAGATCCAATTGACTCTTAACCATATGGGTGAAATGAGGTTATTGGATTAGTTTTTAGCCAATTATAATTGTTTCAGTTGAATACTCCTTCTTGTAACATTATTTACAGTTAAGGAAACAGCAATGAAAAACATTTTGTAATGTGAAATAAAAAAGCCTGGGGAAAAATTGGAAGAACAATTTCTTTTTTCTAGATCATGAATCATGACCTCTTATTTATGTTTAGGCATAAAAAAGGCTTTTTTGTAGAAATAAAATAAAAGTTTTAGATACAACACACTTTGGAGGCATGCCATTATCATCATTATCATTATTATCTATCTTATCATGGAAAAACTGTCACCGATGGGAAGCAATATGACAAGAAGGAAGGGGCAGACAGCCAGCCAGCCCCGGTTCTAACGCGAGCTTTGCTGTTTATGGCCCACAACCTTGCTGACCTTGGAGCCCTTCAAATAGAAAGTAGAAATAATAAGCTTCTACCACAATGATCAAATGGAGAAATGTACATGATGTGTCTCAGAAGTAATGATTGCAAGATACTGACGATAAGGGTGTTGTGTGTATTCCTCTAAAGATGTTTTAAACTAGAGTTTAAAGAAATTTTGTCCATTTGTTAAAAAACTGTTCAAAGGGAAGTAACGAGAAAATATTAAGTAATCACTGACTTTTTCCTTCTGTTACAAACATGTGAGCAGGATTTCTCTAAGGACAATATCCACATTTGTGACCACACACGGGAGATGTCACTCTAACCATGTTATCACCAGAAGGACAAATACTTCTGCAAAGACCCAAAGCCAGACACCCAAAGTCCAAGTGGGTCAGAGACTGAGTGCAAGGACCTGTTTACAATGACAGTCTTGTAATAATCCAACTAGGGTGAAGCTCTCAGGTGAGGAGCTGGTTCTCACTGAATCAGTGATTCGCTCCCAAAAGTAAGGGAAACACCCCTCCAGGCAGAGCTTCCAGGGAGGCACCAGGGGGGTCAGCTGGCAGGGGAAGCAGAAAATATGGATAAGCTCCTCCATTTTGCCTTTTACAGGAAGAAATGGACAAGGCAGGGTGAGAAGGTTCACTTTTGGCTCTGAAGTATTCTCGTCAGGGTGAGATGGACCTTGACTATGAAAGTGTAATAGACGGGGCCGGGGAGTTAGCTCAGTGGTTCCGGTGCCTGTCTTGCAAGTGTAAAGACCTGGGTTCGATCCCTGGTAACCACATACCATACTGGACATGGAGACTCACGCCCAGCAGCAACCAGTACCACATACCACAGTGCCAGGCGTGGTGGTTCACGCCTGTAATCCCAGCACTCGGGAGGCAGAGGCAGGAGGATTGCTGTGATGTGAGTTGGAGGCTGAGCTCAGGGCCAGCCTGAACTACAAAGCGAGACCCTGTCTCAAAAAACCTAAAAAAAAAAAAAAAAAAAAAAAAAAAAAGTGTAATAGAGGAGGGTGGTAGAGTCTGCATGCTCTGGTAGGTAGGGTCAGGTGTAGAAGATGCACACTATTTCCCATTTCTGGAAATTCACTGGCACTGGGAGAGGCAAGTCTCAGTGGCTCCAGTTCCCACCTATCCAAACACTAGTTATACTTATTAATATTGGAGAAAAAAGAACCTAGGAACTTATCATCAAGTATGAGGTATGATAAAAAATATGATGGGTATCGAAATTTTTAAAAATACTACCATAAAAAACACACTAATGTTCATCAGCTCTGAAACGCTCTTCCTACCTCTGCGCACATTTATCCCATTCTCCTTGCTGGGCTGTGAAGCACTTTGGGAATTCCTCTTATGAACATCTTTAGTTGCACTGTCCTGGCTGCCTACATGTCCTGAATTGATTCAAGATGTGGAGTTTGACTTTGGGGAAGAGCCAGAAGTTGCCCAGTGTCAGATCTGGTGATGAAGACAGATGAGGATATGACAGTGTTTCTACAAGGCCACTGGTTGTTGGATGGCACTTAGCAGCAGCTTTTGCTGCGTTTTCTATCACACCTGGTTAACAAAGACACTCACAAAAGAAGATTTCCAGAGCTGCTTCCCAAGGCAAGAACAACGTGATATGTGCAACTGAAGTGATGAGGAGTATTTGCAGGAGGGTAATGCCAGCATGCTACTTGCCGTGATCAAAAGAAGCATCCTTTTTAAAAAATCCTTATTATTATTACACTTGCATTTCAAGCTGAAGCTGCAGTTCAGATCCGATGGAGAATATCAGCAGCTAATATAGTCAGAGCACTTTCCAAGTGTTATTTTTTTTCCTCCACTTTGCAGACAGGTAAAGAGGTGTTTCAGAAAATACAAATAATTTGTCAAAGTGAAAGTGATTGATTTGTTCCAGGTTCCACCTGAGTGAGTCCCAAGTTCCTGTTCCTTCTGTGACCCAAAGAGGCATGTATTTCCCTTGCAGTCAGGTCGACCTGGATTGTGTGATCTCTGTGCTGACCCCAAGGGCTATTTTCCTTCTCGCCTCTTCTCCATAGATAAACTGTTTGGACCTCAACAATGTGCTCATGTGGCTAGATCAAACAGCCCTGAGTGTGGCAGTTGAGAGAGAAATGAGACTAGAGGCAAATGGACGTGCAGTGTTTGCCTGCCTCACAGTACGGAAGAGGACGTCTATCAGTGTGGTCGCATAGGAGAGAAGAGGGAGTGGGCGTGTCCAAAATCCTTGGCAGTCTTCGAATCTGCAGAGGGCTCCACCAGGATCAAGTGAGCCCAGGCCTCTTCCTTAAAAGTCAGGAACACCCATGGTACATTTGGCATAAAATGCAAAGAAAGCCTTGCCCACAGTGTGAGGAAAATATCACTGCAATTATCTTGAGAATAAACATACTCCAAACTATCTAACTGGTGCTTCTGTCCACAAGAAAAGTCAAGATGGCCCTAGAGGAGGGTAGTCTCTTACCTGTGAAATTTACTGTTTGTAAATCTCAAATTTTTTTTCTGGTGATAATAAAATACTTGGAAATCCAATATATGAATATGCTCTGTATTTAGACTACAGTTTATTATTTCCAACACATGATGGCCAGCCCAGCCTCTTATAGAAAAAAGTAAGCTAGGAAGTAAAAATTATCAAAATGAAACTCATCTTCACTATTAGGGGCAAATTGTCAAGATAAAGTCCTACTGACAGTTTAAAAGAATGACAAGACATTTCCAGGTGTTAATTCTGGGGCTAGCTATGGCTTGTTATGCCATTGGTCCCATGGCTTTTGATAGAAATTTGTGCATATTAATTATGATAGAGTAAGTGTTTAAAGCTTTATTAATTTAATTCCTGGCTTTCACAGGACCATGAGTGCTGCATCCTGTGCAGCTCAAAGTTAGCCATGTGATGTGTTCAAAGTTGAATGGCTAATGAACGGCAGCGCTAAGATCTGACCCAGTCTTCCCAATGCAGAGATGGCTTGTACTCTCCTATTATCCCATTTGATCCACATATCAATTTTACTATTCTTTCTAACATTTGGATGAATGTATATTTACCAATTAAATTGGGACACCTTTAAAAATAAAATCTGATGCAAGTAATATTCAGGCCAGGAAAAAAAGCATGAAAAGAAGGCCTTGAGGAGACCAGGAACATGGCCTCCTAAGTACCGGGCTGCGTGCTCAGGCCTGAGGAGGGCACATCAGGGGAAGGGCCGGGACCTATCAGCATTCTGGAGCTGTCCCCAGGGGAACCTTATCCCAACACCATCATGTCCAGACTCTCCTGGATCATATTTTCCTGGGACTGTTGAACTTAGACCCAGGTACAAACATCAAATAGAAGGAAGCTAATCCACATATGTGGTAAATTAGACATCCAAAGATACAGAGATAGGAAACAGATTTCTTGAAGTAATAAGAGAGAGCCACCCAGACACACTTTTATTTTGTCTTGTGTTATCACACCCAAGAGCCTGTGTTTACAGCACTCATCCTTGACTCTGTATCTTTTGGCAAAAGCCAAGAATAACAATGTCCAAAGACAGCATTGTGAATGCCCTCACTCTGAGCCGAGGTGTGGAGAGGCAGTCGGGATGGGAATGCCCGGTGCTGTGTTCTAGGTTTTGTGGCCAGGAGAAAGTGATTGGGTGTTCTTGAGGGCTAACCATGGCTGTATGGGGGCAGCAGGGTAATGGTGCTCTTCCAATGGCTGGCATCATACGATATCTGCAGACTTTGCGCTCCCTTTAACACAGCAGTAGGACACTAAGATTACCACCTTCCCCGTATGACACATAAAACACAGTGAGGCCCATGGATGCAGAGACCTTGTAGCTTTGTTTATTCTTAGCAGGTGGGCTGCTAATCAGGACACCAGAGGAGAGATGCATGGTGTGGCAGAAAGTAGTTTCTTGACTTATCTGCCTATTCTACATAGACTCCTGTGCAAAATTTGAGACAGATGGTCAAGCTCAATATCATAGGGGTGAGAGAGTGAACTATATGGTCAGTTTCAGTACAGAGATGGAATTACTATAGCTAGTTGATAATTGTAAATTACATTATTTAACTTCTTATGGTGGCCTTGGCTGTGTGAGGGAGAGGTATTGGCTTTTGACAAGTGTCACCAGTGGGCCACAGGTACTTTCTTCCCTACTTCTTCAGCCTGTGGATTACAGATTTACTCAAAATACAGCTTGGTGACACTATTACCAATGTCAGTGCTAAAACTGAAAATCGTTTAGCAAATCACATTACTTGGGAGTTGACAATCTTATTATTCAAAAATCCTGTAAAAGCCTCTATGGGCCCATCAATGCTGAGAAAAAACAACACAGAATCGGAGTGGGTTGTGGGCAATCAGGGAGGTGACAGCCTCATCACAGCACGGTTATTGCAAGAAGAGGGAAAAAAATCAAAGCAGAGGCCAAAGCTCCCATCTCAACTAGGAAAAATGTATTTTTATTGCTCTGAAAATAAATGGTGATTCTAATGGTCACCTATTTTGAAGTTATAATTTAAGCCACGCAGAAAGCCATAAATTGAAGTTATACCAACTTTAAGCTATGTTAGGAAGCCATGAAAGAAAATGAGAATGAAGATTAACTTGGTGTGGGTCTCGTATTGCAGTTGACACAGGCCAGCTGCAGGGACAGTCATGTTCCCAGGCTCATGCATTGAGGAGGTGACCTAGTATGAAAGGTAAGAGGAGGGCCCTTTTGAAAATCTGACATTTCAGTTAGTACTTTGAGGATGGATAGAAGCAAACCTAAAGAAGCATGACAGAAGCATGTGGGGAAGGCAAGCCGAGGTTGAAAAGTCCCGAGCTCTTGCTCAGATAAGCCCTCCCTGAGACCAATGGTTCCACTGCCCTTCGTTAACCCTCGCCTTTCCTGAGTTCCATCCTGGACTTTCCCACTGCTGTGATTGAATTTAAAGCGAATAATTCATCATCCAAGCTAAGAAACCTGAGTGAATGGATTTCTCTCAGTAATAACTCCCAGGAAGCCTGTGGAAGGGATGGCCACCTCTGGACAAACCAAAATGGATGAGCACCCTTTCACAGACTATTTTCTAAAGCCATAGAAAAGGCAATTTGTTACAATGATATTTTGATTTTTCATTTGACATTTCATTATACTTTGGATGTTAAATGTCTCCCAAAGGTCCGTGTCATCTAGTCCACTATGGGGACGTGATAGGACACTGACAGGAAGGGGCAAGAAAGAGGTACTAAGTCATCAGAAATGCCACAGAAGGGGATTATGGGACCCGGATCATGCTCTTGCTTCTTGGTGCATAGGAGAGTGGTCTTCGCTACTGTGTGCTCCACCATGATGCGCCGTTCTCATGAGAAGACCAGGCACAGGGGGCCACTTGATCTAGGGCTGGGGTGTCTAAAAGCTGGGGCCAAAGTGACCTCCTTTTCTTTATCAGTTAATCATCTGATATTTGTAATAGTAATGAAGAGCTGGCTACCATGTCATGTTTGACTCAGATACTCTTCATCTGTAATTTTCTCTCCTAGAAAAGAGGTATTCTGTTTTGTTTGTCAACTACTGCTTGAAACTTTGATAGGAGATGTATTTAAGCAAAAAAAATTATTCATGGTTGATAAACATACAGCAGTTATTCTTAACCTCTAGAATTACTGAGACATGAAAATGTACATGTTGCATTTATGTCCATCCCTATATCCTCTGATTTACTTGGTCACATGTCATTCTTGGAATTTAGGGCCTTTCGGTACTTCCAGATGATTTTTTTTTTTTTTTTTGAGAAAAGGTCTTGCTTTGTAGTTCAGGCTGGCCCTGAGCTCAGCCTCCAACTCACATCACAGCAATCCTCCTGCCTCTGCCTCCCAAGTGCTGAGATTACAGGCGTGAGCCACCACACCCGGCACTGTGGTATGTGGTACTGATTGTGCTAGGTGTGAGTCTCCAAACCCAGCATTGTATATGGTTGTATATGTGTATTGTGTATGGTAGTATATGGTTACCAGGGGATGAACCTGGATCCTTGCACTTGCAAGACAGGCTAAATCCTCGGCCCTGCTTCCAGATGATTCTAATGCCTGCCCAATACAGCAGCCAACATCAAGGAAGTCATTTGTAAAGTGCTATCATGATGGGAACACGTGTCCATGAGTACAAAGATCAGAAATGTGCAACCCTAAGTAATCACAGGATGCAAAACTTAGAGTCCAAATCAGAATTCAGAGTCATGTTTAAGTACTCAGATTTTAGACCTGATGGATGCAGTTTACAATTATCTGAATAGGACATGACCTGCTGAATGTATAGTAATAAAAAAGATCAACTCAATTCACTTTTCCTCGGGGGGGGGAAAGTAGTAAATTGTCTTAGATTCCTCAGTTATTTTAATTTAAAATAATACTTACCCATGGCCAGTCATAAATTAGAAGCTGCACTGAAAAACACATGGAGTTGTGTAAATTACCCTATTTTCCCACGAGTGGCATGTCTTTTCCTTAGCTGACAAAGCAGACCAATGTAAGAAGCACAGCTAACTGTTTGGTAATTGCAGACATCGTAAAGTAACGAACACAGGTTAAAGCTCTTCCGAGACTTCCTACCGCTAACTGGAGGAAATTGGAAACTGACGCTCAGCACTTATTGTATGATCCTTCCTCTTTCCTCCAGCAGCAGCACGTGGACTCTCTCTTTACCTCACCGTGTGCAGCCTGCCATTCAGAATGTTGTTCCATGTTTCCTTCCACTTAGAAAGGACTGAGTTCCTCTCCACTTGTGCCCCAGTCACTACTGACCACAACAGACAAAACACTGACTTCTCTATGGCATGTCTGGTCTACATTGTTGGTTGCTCCATGGTATATGAGAATTATAAGGGCAAAGAGTACATTTAATTATCCTCTGTACCTGTAAGGAAAAGCACAAAGCTGGTCTGTTAAATTCTCTAGAGAATTGAACTGACTCAATAATGAATAAATACTGATTTTGCAAAGTGAATGACAAAAGCAAAATACTCTCATCTATGAGAAAAACATGTCCATGTATTGATGAAGGAAGCAAAGTTCTTGTCTAAAAATTTAATATGTTGGTGTTACTATGTTATTGGAAACTACCTTTCTTCCTTTGTTTAGGAAGAAAGCAAATGTTTGCAGCAAAATGGCTCCCTCATCTTGCAAAAGGCAGTTTATTTTCTGATCTTTCTGAACAATATAAAAATTTGTGCAAGGTCTGTGGGTCCAATGAGAGAAAGCAAGGAGGCGGCCACAGCTCGGAATCTGCTGGCTGACACCAGCTCTCAGCTACAGGTATTTGGAAAACTCAAATCTATGAATTCATATTTTTCAGTCTTGGAAATGATAATAACAGCATCTGCCACAATTTGTCTAAATCATAAGAGAAGTGACAAAATTGGTTCAACACATGTCACATATAAAGCTTTCATTTTCTTTGATCTTCTCCTAATTTAGGAGAGAACAAAACTAGTAAGGAAGAAACTAAAACAAAAACAAAACAAAAATATCAGGGTTGTTTCATGCTCTGTGACTATGTTGTTTAATTGAGTTTCCACTGATACATCTAAGAATACAGTTAACAAATAACAGGAAATGAATGCGGTGTTAGAGTATTCTTTATATTTTAATTTAGTTGCACATGTTTTACAACACAAAGTGACAGCTTTGCTTGTGGTTGTTAGATACACACATGGCACATTTTAACTCTTTCCTTGTTTTCCTCTCTCTCCCGCCTCTTCTCCATGGGTGACCTGCTGGTTCCCTTCCTACTTACAGGAGATTTATCTCCCTATCTCCTCTCACCTATTACTCTGCTCTTTGTTTTATTTTGTCCTTTGGGTTCCTGCTATGCAAGAGACCATTCAGCACTTCAGGGTGTGTGTGTCTGACTAACTTCTGTTAAAGTGTTTTCAAGGCCCACCCACATGTCTCCAAAAGGAGCAAGTCCATCCATCCTTCTTTAGAGCAGAGTAGCATTTCACTGTGAGTCGTTCCTCCCTAACCTGTGCCCCACTTTGAGCTCGGTGTGAGCCTCCCGGCAGATCTCCGAGGATCTGATGACCTGGACTGACTTGGAGTGTGAAAGTCACTGAGGATTCTGCATCTTCCCTAGGCAGGCTTTCCTGGCCTATTGAGAGAACAGAAAGTTGCTGTCCCAAGGGCCGCTCCCTGCAGGTATCTTTCTGTCTCAGCCCTGCTGATGCCGATACTAAAAAACAAGGTTGAAGGCAGGACAGGGGAATGGGAAAAAATAAGAATGAAGACACATCGTGTGCAACTACTAATTCCACATAATGAATGTCATCACTATGTATATCTAGTTGTGCCAATACACCTCCTAATAAAACTATTTGAAATGTCCTATAAACATAAATGTGTTACCACAACTAGTAGGTCTGATGTTTGATTGAATGTGGTGTCTTCTTTGTTAAGGAAAAGAGCTTTATTTCTTTCTTCTTATCTTAGTTGGTACAATTTTTAACTCATGGAATGGGAGGGGTTTCTGTTGTGGATGAAGAATGTAATCCCTAGGAACCTGACTTTACTTAAAAGAAGCTTAACAAGAATTAAATGACCTTGGTTTCCCTCTGAAATTAAAAAAAAAATAAACTTTTCCTTATTAGAAAATAAGGAAAATAGCAAACCCAAGAAATTAGATGTCTCCTAATTTTATAAAGTGTCTAGTACTCACCTGAAAAAATACCATACATGGAGCGGTGTGAACCACAGGTCAGCTTCTCACAGTTCTGGAAGCTCAGAGGCCGAGGTGAAGGGGATGGGAGAGCTGAGGTCCTCTGCAGACCTGGGATGGACTTGTCCCGGCTCTCCCTGCACCTATCCAAGGCCGTCTTTCACCTGCCTCTCCTCTGTCTGCCTTTTCTTATAAGTCACCAATTATACTAATTTTATGGCCTCATTTGAACTTAACTGCTACTGTGAACACTGGATCTCCAAAATCTTCCACATTCTAAGATCCTGGGGGTTATATCCTCAACAAGAGTTGTTAAAGTAAAATAGTTCAGTCCACATATTATTTTTCTTTTACACACTGGATTCCATCAAATGTAGCTTTTAGTCTTTTACCTTGAAATTTTTGTACTTGAGTATAGATTTAAATGAGTTACTTACTTTACTTTGTCAGAGATTACTTTTATATCAAGATAAACCTCCCAGTGATGAAAGAAAAAATGTTTTTTTCATTTAATAGAAAATCTAAATAAATAGTATTCATTATAGTTGAAGAATAGGAAATGACTCTTTTGGAACTGTCCATTTTATTGTGTGTTCACAACAACAATGTAGAGTAAGTGGGGTGTGTAGGGGCTTGATCTGTAGAAATAGAGTTTGGGACCAGGACCATAGGTTCTAGTAAGCAGGGCCATTCCTACATCCACACATGTATTCCTACATTTCTATATGTAGCTCTCACAGGACCTAACATTATGTGAGTAGCACTGTTCTGGGAGATCTAGATAATTGCACTTGGGAAAGTTCTGAGGGAAAGAAATTGCAAACTGTACCAAGAGCCTTTGTTATATTTCTTCAAGTTGAGCTGCTGTGATATCATTTCCAGGACAGGCAGAACTCTTTATCATCAATTTGTCACCTTGTGTATGGCTAAATCTCCCAGAGAGAGGGTTTCATTTTGGAAATTCCATTTGTTTCTGTCAGCAATTGGCTATTTGGGGAGTGGCGGTAGCTTCAAGGAGCACAAGCCCGTGCTATGGGGCCTGTGAGTGGCCTCTGTCTCTGTCATCCACATAAACTTTCTGCACCATCAGTGTGGTTTGATAACTGAATTGTTCTGACTGCTGTGGGTGCATTCCAGCAGGAAACAGCATGTGATAAAACATTCTCCACATTTCTTGTCCACTCCCAGCATTGATCATAGGTCCTGAGCCAAGACTTATCTCTGATCTCCACTCTTTTATCTTTCAGACCTTAAACAATGCATCGAGACATTTGGTCTATGTTCATACATCCACATCTTTGACATATTTTTTCATCAGAAGTGGATTATATGGTATTGCAGTTGATGGCTAGTTCAACTGTAAGCATTTTCCTTCACTGGCATCTCTCAGGGCCACAGCTATTGGCATTAGGAGCTTCTTCCCTTTGTGCTTCCATGTATTGAGCTGACTTATACATGTATGAGATTTGTCCCTTTTCCTTTCTCTTTGGATGGATAACATAGTGGTTAGCAGTGTCCAGCGCTAGAGCAAAGGTGGTAGATGGCATGGGTACTCGAGTACCCAGGTTAACCGGCTAACTCATGCATCACTCCTGATTGACTCTGGACAGAGCTGAGACAGAGGTGCTCCCAGCATGTCCTGACCTCACTCCATTAACGTAAAGCATCTATGTTCTTGTTCTGTTACTGAAGCTGCTGATAAAGTCCACATATAGTATCTCCTCCAATCCCAGGTGAATATGACAGTGAAGAAAGCACCAGGTCATTTGAGAGAAGCTGAGCCAAATTTGTGAATGTGCCTCCTGGTCATTGACACAGTTAACCTTTTGAATGACTTGCTAAATAGGGTGAAATAATTTTCCTAATCTGGAATTATGCTGCTCTGGATTCTGAAGAGGACTTCTAGGTAGGGCTTTACTAGGTGAAGGGAGATGAAAGAAGCAACACATTATACTTTGTTTTAGAGAAGATAACCTGTTGTGTCCTGAGTTTTCTCCTTTTTTGTGTGTCACTGTTAGACTTCTGTAGGGCTTACTCTTCTTCTGACATCGACAGTAGCCAAGGCTGCCAATACATGTGCTGCTTCTTTACATGCTTTGACTAGAATAATGCTGTTGATCTAGTGGAACAACATGACATTATGAAGCTTATCTCAACAACAGAGATTCCTTGAGACTTTGTGATACTGGTGGACAAAACAATACATTTAGGTCTGGATCTTAAATTTGAACACGCATGCCACTCACCTTGCACGAATGCAAAATATCTCTCATGGGCCGGGGAGTTAGCTCAGTGGTTCCGGCGCCTGTCTTGCAAGCGCAAGGGCCCAGGTTCGATTCCCCGGTAACCACATAACAATACTGGGTGTGGAGACCCACACCCAGCAGCAACCAGTACCACATACCACAGTGCCGGGCATGGTGGCTCACGCCTGTAATCCCAGCACTCGGGAGGCAGAGGCAGGAGGATTGT
>PVIR01001020.1:5590-74757 GCA_004026965.1 Petromus typicus | reverse complement strand
AAACCACAAAAGCGAGGCCCTGTCTCAAAAAACCTAAAAAAAAAAAAAAAACCAAAACAAAACAAAACAAAATATCTCTCATATTCCTTCTTGGAAGAGATGGGCAAGAGTGAACTTTCCAGATGAATAACCTCAGACCCCACCAAAGATACTCCATCCGGCACAGCATTTGCAGTGGGGTCTGTTCTTTTTTTGGTGCAGTTTGCAGTAATTCATGGTTATGGCTCCATATCCATATGTTTTAGTACTTTGGGGAGGACCCTTAAAATACCAGCAGGACTAGGACCATCTGTGCTGCAGCTCACAGGTTTCTAAATATGCCACTCATCTCTGCCTTCTGCCTCAGGCACAGGGCAATGACTTCAGAGCATGTTCTTGAAAGTGAGTGCTTTATAAAACTATTGTGCCCAAGTCACAGTCTGGGCTTCATGATAGTCCTGGTTCTACATGAGTGCTAATGTTTCAATTTAAAATCTGGGTCAACTTGCTCTGTGACAGCTCTTACCCTACAGGATGTGGAATCGATATCTTGCAATATCCACATACGTTCAAGTAAATTGTTGAAAACCAAGGGCATGGGCACCATGTGTGCCTGCAGGTCTCTTGGAGACTGTGAGCTATACCTGGCTCAGGTCTTTGTTTATGACTTTACACCCACTGTCTAATAAGGGCACTGTAATGATGCTTCTGATCCTTAACTGTAAAATCAAATTTGATCCTGTGTCCAGTATTTCTTAGAGTGCCTTAGCATTGCACTTTCCTTAGTGAACATTTAATCAACTTTGGGGCATTAGGTGACATAGGAGGAAGGAATGCCATTACTGATCACTGTGATGTTACCAGGCCCTTCGTATTGAAGATAAAATCTTTTCAACAATTAAGTATGACATATTCTAACATTCATGCAGCTCCATTAAGTAGGCAGAGGATGATGATGTAATTAGGTCATATAGCCTTGTTCTTTGATGGTTTTTGATGTTTTATTTCATTTAGATTGAACAATATTCTAATTTCTTGCCTTTTTCTTGCCCCAGAGATGGTTTGTTCTTTTGTTTCCCTTTATTGTTCTGTCTGTGTAAAGCTGCCTTGGTTTTCATTCTGATGTTGATAGTCATCATGATTCTCATCCCAGTTGGTGATTGGGACAATCTGACTCTCGTGGTTTCTACATTCTGTGATTCAAGTTACTGGGCAGCTCAGTGTGGTAATAGCATCTTTTTCCTTTTATCTTTGTCCTGTAAAGGACTTGTAATGTGAGCCTTTCAGTGATCTTGGCACTTACCTCAACAGCGTGGCCATGGAAGAGACCCTCTTGTCCACCTTGTGAAACAGCTCAACTGTCCATTTCCAGTGTAGGCACATTAGCATTTCCACCTCAAGGAATCTTTTCATCCATCTTTCACCCTCCTTCACATATTTCAGTTGCTCTAGTGTTTCTGCTTCAGTTTGACCCATGATAGCCTCAAAGCACTGCAGCATGTTAGTACCATTTCTTAGGGCTTAACACTTTAAATGCTGTGTCTTGGCCTAGTCCTTAACCACCTATCCTTATCTGCTTGTGTCTTGCCACTTAGATGATGCAAATCACAGATTTGGTACACAAAGAGTCTCCAGGCTGCTGTCAGCCTCAGCTACTCTGCAGCTCCCAGAGTTAGAGTAGTTTTCTCGGGTAAGCAGAGACTTCTCTCACTTGGTTGCATTGTAACTTCATATAACATATTATCTTGCAACCAGTAGGGATGGAGAGGTAGATTCTCAAAGGGGCTTTCTGTTTTCCTGGAAGTTTGAAGACTTATTTATCTTCAGACAATGGGAACAGTAGCCTTTATGATAGGAGCATATTCAACACTTGCAGGCCTACTTTAGGGATGTGTGGGGATTCAAGATTTATGAGTTTATTTACCCAGATAAACCCATCCCAATTCTCAGTGTCACACTACTCCTGGATTTATGGTCTTAACTACCATACAAGCTGTCCAATTCCTTGGGTCTCAATTCTCCCTTGTAATCAGAATGCTATCTCTGACAAAGACTTGATATTTTGGGAAGCAAATCTCAATGGATGTTTGCTTCCCTTATAAATGTGTATTGCATCCGTTTCTCGGTCATTGTTTTCTCTCTTTTATTCAAAGGACAAATCACTCTTGTTTAAGACTGGTGATCAACTGGTCTTAGCAATTCATTGTCTGTCTTTAATGCATTAATCAGTGCTAGACATAAGCATGCTGTCTTCTTTGTTCCTATAATGACTATTCTCTTGTATGTTTAAAACACCAGATATTGAACCTGCTTGTACATCTGCATTCACAGAAATCCTGCCCCTTTCCTTACTGGTCCAAGTCAACCAGAGACTCTGTAAAGACACTCTGTAAAGTCCCCGACAGGGACATCCGTTCTCTGTCTACTGGCATAAGATTCGGCTCCAAAGCTGTATTTTATAATGCTCCTTCAGGTAATTTCTGACTTCAAGTGTAAAAGATATGTTGCCTGGAAAATAGACTCTGACATGTAAATTGTCAGGTATATATTATTTGAGGATGTTTAACAGCATTTGTTTAGGAGTAAAGATTCAAGGATAAACAAAGGGGCCAGGTGTGGTAGCACTAGCCTGTAATCCTAGGGCTTGGGAAGCAGAGGCAAGAAGATTGCAGTGAATTCAGGGCCAGCCTGAACTACTAAAGGAGACCCCATACCACCAAAAAAGAATAAACAAGGGCAGAACTTGTACTGCTATCCAGCCATCAGAGAGACCACAGTAATCACACAAGAAGTTCAGGGTGTATCATTGAAGATATCCCTAATCAGGCAGGGGCCAGTTTGTATCACTGCAGAAATTTGTCTTTAGATGGGGGATGAGCTGCCTAGAGAATAATGTAGATTTTGGTGAAGAGCTGTCTTCAGGTACATGTTTCAGCTTCTCAGTTACTAATGGCTGCAATGAACTAAGGAGCAAAGGAAGCCAAGAGAGTTGACTCAAGACTGGACTCTTAGATGTGCAAACAAATCAGCTGTGCTCTGAGCAGGTCAAATCCAGCTAAGTAGCAATTGGAAGAGCCTTTAAATGATCATAGAGGAAGTAAAGAACCATAAATAAAAGACCTAAGATGGCTTAATGATTTAATCCTAAACAAAGAGCAAAAGAATGCAATTGAAAATCATGGTCACAAGTGGAATTATAGGTTAATGACCTTGCACTTTGCAATTTAATGGCCCACACACAGTGCTAGGCTGGAAGAAACAGGTTCCAGGAAATAAATACATATACTGATATTTTATAAGTAAATTATTTTAATATTAATTGCAATTAAATTGCCGTGTTTCAATACGATCTAGTAATTAAGCCCCAAGTGGCTTGCTGCATAGATTTTGCCCGAAAAGAAACTAAATAAAAATATTTAACTCAGCTAAACTATTTGTGAATATATTTTCAACTCTGTTCTTTAGGGCAGATATTGATGGGAATGCTAATTTTACATAAGATAATTAACTTATTCCTTTGTGTTTTCCTTTTGGATATGCACCAACATAGGAAAAAGGGGAGAATTACACCAGGAAGCCCTTTAGGACAGATTTTGTGGGGCCCATGGAAATAAGGGATAAGATTTGAAATTAGTTCTAAAAGTGAAAGAAAGTGATGGGAGTATCTAAACAGGAATATGACCTTGGTCACTTTCCTAAGCAAAAAACACCATCCCTGTTGATTCATCACTCTCTCTCTTGTGATGGGACTGAGAACGTTTCAGTCAGGAATTACTGGATATCTGTCCTTCATACTCTGTGTAAAACTTCCAGGTTTAATTACCTGGGCATCACCCTCCTCCTGTGTGTGTGGAGCCCCATGTGTATCTCTAGTCCACACTTCTCATTCAAAAGCCCCTTGAAGTCTGCCTGCATTGGCTTCTGTGCCCCAAACCATCTTCTTCACGTACCCCCAATCTTGGAATATACTAGATGCTCAACAAATACCAATCCACTGAAGGAAAAGGAAAGGAAAAAAGAAGAAAGGAAAGACAGAAGGAAAGAAAGATGAAAATATCTCTCCTGAAGTGTAAACAGATAGTGTGTATTATTTGTATGACTCTGCATTTAACAATAATTAACATGCAAATGTGCAGAGGTCTATAAAGTAAGTGGAAAGTGAAACCGAAAGAGACAGAGTGAGAAACAGTGTCAGAGAAGACACTAGCAGGGCTAGAGGTGCCAGGAGACAAAAGAATCCTGGCACCACGTCATTTAGATTTAACTTGACAAAAGAAGGAAACACACAGAATAATCACAGCAGCAAAAGCAAAGGCATTCACGGGTGCTGCATGGCAAAATTAAGTTGCTTCACTTCATGGTGTGTCTAAGCAACAGGTGCCGCCGCCACTGTCACTTCACGAGAGTTAAACCAAGGTGCACAGTCCAGAAAGTCTGCAGATGTAAGGGATAGAACTTGATCTCTAACCAGAACAGTCTGATTTCAGAAGCTGAATACTTAGCTTCTTTATAATAGAACAGTCAGAAACACGAATGATACAGGTTCAGTGAAGTGGTTATTGATAATTAACAATTTTAAAGATAGTTTCACAGAAATGTGAAAAATTGTTCAGGGTCTATGGCTTTATCCTTCTGGAAAGTAAAATGTCAGCCAGCCACGACTTTGGGAACACTGGTGGGAAGCATGAGACCCCTGAGTCGGAGACAATGGAAAGGTCTTTACTCACAGTAATCACAGTTGCCGGATATCCACGTTTGCTCTTGATCTTGTGATCCTTGATGTTAATAAGGGCAGAATACAGAGGAAGAACCCTAAATGTAGTGGATGCAAATCTTTTCCACAAGGAGCTGAGAAAATATGCCCTTCTGCTGCAGGGAGAGACTGCTCCTCCACCTTCCAAGACCATGAGTAAATCTCTCTGCTCACCCAGTCTTTCAAACATGTTCATTACACAACCACCCCTGAGTAGAAGATGCAAGAAATAATCACTCAGTGTCCTGTTTACAAGATTATAGAAACATAAGAAAACCTTGTAGAATTTCTTCACAATGAACGGCATATCAAATCACATGATTATTAAAAGATGGAAAAAAAATTGAAGCAAACAAAGAGAGGTGGAGGTTGAGAACAAAGAAAATATCAGTACAGAATGGTTTGGTACAACGGAAGCCTTCAGATATGCAGAAAGGAGACAAAGCCAGACAGGCCAATTCAACTGTTATGTTAATGAGAGAGAGAAAGAAAGAGAAAGAGAGAGAGATACAGAGAGAGAGAGAGAGAGACAGAGAAAGAGAGACAAGCAGAGACTGAGGACACACACACGCAGGGAATCTCACACATCTTCAGAGATCCATTTTACCTAAGCTCTTCACGGTGTTCTTTTTTCAGCCCTCTCCTCACAAGCTCTGCTCTACTATTTTATCCTTCTTTCTCTCAGAAATTTACAGAAAAATTTACACATTGCCTTCCCCGGTCCTGAACATCCTAGTGAGGGTATGTGGCTAGAAAGGGTATGTGATGAAATAGAAAAAGAGCACTCTCTGCAGATGGACAAATGTCGGGACAAGGACACGAAACCTTCGCACAAATCAGAAATATCAGCCCACTTCTCAGACAAAGGGCAAGATGGAGCGCATGCTCAGCACAGTGTGGCTGAGACCAGAACTTGTCCTTCTTCCCATCTGCGAGTCTGTGTGTGGCACATAACTCACACCAGCCTCCTGAAGACCTTCAACACTGTTAAGCAAATTTGTGATGATTTATGTCATTCTTATGCTCACAGGTATTATTTACCGATAAATGTATTGTAATTGAATAAAACCCCACCAAGAGAGTGAAGCTGCAGTACATGTTGTGTAAAATGTTTATTAAATAATTACTTAATAAATTGTTTCTTTCACCTGGTAATTTTAGAAAGAGAACACATGGTAAGAATTTTTTGTAAATTTCAAAAAGATTTTTTACATAAAATGTTCAATGACATAAATTGAAGTAATATTAGGAAATCAATTAGAGGATAATTAAGATATCACACTGGAATGTTTTATGTTCATAGTTGCTTAAATGACACCAGGAAACAGTTATGAAGCGATAAGTTGTACAGTTATAAAATTCAATTTATGCAACTGATTTGAAATGGCTTATAGTACACCAGTAAGTCCGTCGCGCTGTTTTTTTTTTTCTTCTTCTCCTCTTCCTCCTCCTCCTCTTCTTCCTCCCACCGCTGCCCTGTCTTCCTCTTGTGCTGGGGAAGGAGGCCAGGGCATTTCGCCACTGATCCACGTCCTCAGCCTCTGGCTTCTTTTGAGGACTGCAGCTCTGAGCTCCGTGGTCAGGACCCCGCCCCAGAGCCTCCCGCTTCCGCCCACCCGAGGGACGCAACGACAGGCACATGCCCAGCTGCTTGGCTCCACTTTGCTCTTACATTTTTATTGGTTGTATTTCATATTTGTACTTACATAGTTAAAAATAACAGGAAGACATTTCACAGGAATTCTCCTCGTTTGAACGTTTATCTTTCCCGCCCGGCTATCGTGTGATATCCTCCTACAGGGACAGGCTGAGGGCTGACTCAGCGGGGCTCAATGAGATGAAAATCACCCCGTGTCTGAAGAGAAAGTGAACTTCCCTGTGTTGGGGTCCAGGAAGGAGGAGCACGGAGCGGAGCAGGGACAGAGACGCAGCTGAGGGGCAGAGTGGGCGCTTCGCAGCTGGGCAAGTGCGTGGGCAAGAGGGAGATGGGTGAGCGAGCGGGGCTCGGCCGGGCGCCCGGGAGGAGCTCAGAGAAGGGGCGACCCCGGGGGAAAGTGGAGGAGCCGGGCGCGGGGCACGGCGCTGTCCCCCTGGACCCTGAGAGACCTGACAAATCAGTGCAAGGAAAACGAAGAGAAGAGCTGGCAGTGGCTTATGTTAATACAGGACCCCACGGATTCTGAGAAATGAGCCCAGAAACGAGAGAATTACCTCTGTGAGCAGTTTAGGGGGGGTCGCTGGAGCACCTGCCCCGAGCAGGGCGGGAAGGCTGCTGAGAGTTACGCCTAGCAGGCCTTGCTCATTCTTTGCAGGTTGAGCCAGAGACCTATTACTTCATTTCCCCTGTGGGAGAGGGAGTACAGGGGCAGAAGAAGGAGTCAGAAATTACATTAATTGATCTCTCATCACACAGACACTGCAAACAAATGACTTCTGCAGCGTGTTTAAAATGCAGGCTTCTCAGCCAATCCCCACCGGGATTCTTTCTCAGTGGATTCTGGGAGAGGTCTCATGAATTTGTATTTTGGATTTTCACCTCTGCCCTCCCCAACTTTAAGGTTTCTATTGGTATTGACCTTTAAGGCATCCTTTCTTCCACACAAAAACCATGTCAAACACCCTTTTCCTTTTTCCTTATTTTCAAAATGCTTTCTGAGAGATCTAGCAAGAAAATAAAAGTGAAATATATATGAACATTTGCATTATTATTTATTGTAACGAAAATTCCCACAGTCGTGGGTTGAATTGTGATGCTCCGCATTTCTAGTCTAAAAAGCAATTATCTTTGTATTTGAAGGAAATTTTTACAAGTGTGTCTGAAACATATCCTCACTGCATTCCTTTGAGGGGCTGATGTATCGATATAGTACATCTTGATAATTTTCAATCCCTTTACTCCCCCTTTTCTTCTCCCACATCTCCTTCTTATCTTCAAAAAGTGTACCATTTTCTCTCCTAACATCTCTGCCTTGTTTAACACTTTTATTAATTTATGTTTTATGTTTCTCATATAAGAAACGCCATGCAGTATTCAACTTATTACATCTAATTTATTTTGCTTAATATTATGTTCTCAATTTCCATTCATTTCTCAGAAATTATATTCTGGACATAATTCTCTCGTCTTGATTTGGCTGATGTCCAAGACATATATTAGCGTAACTCAGGACCGAGACAGTGAATAACAAAGCAATTCCGTAAGTAATTTCTGAATCAGAACTTGCCAAGATCATTTACCAAAACCTCAGAGACAACTTGTGGGTACGGCATCCAAGGGAACCTCGATCTTTTTGAGGGAGTCAGGACTCTATGGGAGGAAGCCCCAAGATTCCTTCAGGGTGTGTACACACATCTACCGAGTGTTCAGTAAGATATTAATGACATGATAACGTGAAGGACTTTGATGGTCCTCAGTCACTTATGATTAGAACCAGACAAATACATGGATGAATCAGACAAAAAAATTATATGATCACTTTAAGATAAAAAGATATAAAATTTCAATTAACCCAAATATCTATCAACTGGAGACTTGAATAAAAATGTTGAAATTCCTTTATGAAATGAAGCATTACCCAGCCATAAAGAATGAGAAATTAGAAATATTTATAGCTAAATAGAGGCACTTTGAGGTCATAATAATAAGTGAAATGAATAGGACATGTCTGTAAGCACCGTATTATTTCTCCAGTATGATAACTGAAAGTGTAAATGAGGTTTAGAATGTATAATAGGTATTGGGAAATAAGAAGAAAATGTTCAAAGGAGAAGAGGAACTGGGAGATTGGGGCAGGGGAAAGCAAAGAAGAAAAGAAAAAAATAAAGATTAAAAGGAAAAAATGGGATCAAAACTGATGTATACTGGGGTGGAGGGGGCATTAGGGAGGGGCAGGGGAATGGGAATAAAGAGAATAAAGATATATCGCATACAGGTAAAAATTCTCAATGATGAATGCATTCGTAATGTATACTTATAATGTACCAATAAACTCAATTTAAAAAATTCAAGAGACTTGATTTAAGAAAGGGTTTTAACATCTGGGAAATTCTTCCTGGCTTTGAGAATGGAAAGTACTGGTATCCAGGGATTTAGATCGCTTCAAAGCTGAGAGGAGGCCCTGCTGACATCTAACAAGGAAATGTGGATCTCAGTCCTGCAGCTGCTAGGTATTGAACAGAGCATGAACCACAAGGACTGCAGCTAAGGATATAGCCTGGTATGTTGACTTCAGACTTGTAAGGCTCTGAACTTAACACTATTGTATTGAATTCCTTACAGTGGGAAAGTGTGGCTGATATGTAGACATTGGTTAAGGCTCTAAATTTGTCATAGTTTGTTACACAGCAGTCATCTCACACACTGAGGATCTTGGCTAAGTTCCCACTTAAGATACATTATCTCTTCACCAGGTCTGTAAAGTTTCTAATGACCACTGTACATGACTTGGAAAAACTTATCTCTTTTCTTTTCTTACTAAGCAGCACATTGCATCTGAAAAGGTAGAGAAAGTAGGTACCAGGTAGGAGACACAGGATTCGCTATCTTCCCTTTTTTCCTTTGTAGACATTTCTTGAACATTATTTCCTTGATTTGTGGTGCTCAAACTGACAATGTCTGGTTGCTTTAAGCAACTGCTGCATCATGTTTTGGATAAACCAAGAAGGGAAATGTTTGCATGTTTAACTCATTTTGTCAGAAAGAAATCCCTGTTCGGAGGAAATTAATTTGTCCTGGGGTTAAAGGTGGAATCAATATCCATCTGAACACTGCTGGCTTAATGTACAAGATATTTCATTAGATTAGAGTGTGGATGATTGTGATGTCTTTGGATCCCGTCAATTATGAGTAATCCATTGTCTGAAAAACACTAGATGGGCCCTTGCTTTGAAGAGTTCTTCTGGGCCATGTCTCTGAAAAGACAGGCTTTCTGAGTTTGCTGATGACCAGATTTGGCCTTGGATCCAGGCGCCAGACTAATGCAATCACAATCTGCTGTGCTCAGCCTGGTTCTTGGAGGACAGCTTCCTGCAGGAAAGGTATCCAAGTGACCTTCGGGAGGATGGTGGGGAAAATATGGGGGAGGGAAATGAAAAAGGACACTGCTTCTACAGTGTAGGGTAAAGATGAGAGTTATCTGGATGTCCATGACCAAGATCTTTTTACCTGCTAATAAACACCTTTAACACTTCCAATCACAGCTACAAATATGATGGTATTGTACTGACCATAACTTGGAATATATTCCGAGATTGCTAGACACTATCCCTAGTGATATAGTGATATTTCATTTAATCTCACAACTGTATGAGAATGTGGCCAACACCTCTATCACTTGTGTGGAAATGAAGATCGGAAAATTAATGACTGTCCATGGCAAAACATCTAGGCATTGGTGGAGCCAGAATCTAAGTCCTGCTTTGTCTTATGTCCAAACCCATGATCTCAACTTTATGTAAAAACTGGCAAATCCCTAATATACCAGCCCAACTTGATAGAATGTACTTAACCATGGGCCCGAGAGGCAGAATGTTTGTCAAAAGAGCATCTGATTTTATGACACTCCCCTCAAAAAAGTAAGGAGAAAGTAATATTCGGTGGTGTATTAAATGTTAGCAATCAGAAATTTAGTCTTACATCATCTGTGGGCTCAGGGTCTATTTGGGCTACTGCGGAAGATCTTCAAGCCCCAGTTTGTGCTGTGCATGAGGAAGGGTGGCAGTGAGAGGATGCTCTACCACACCATCATCTGAGTTAAACCATTTCTTTGCTCATGAGTAATGGTGGTAAATCCATGGCACTGGTGTTACTTATTATTCTTTCAAGACAAAAGATGCTTGTGTATGAGTTTTTTTTTTTTTTCCTAGATGAACTTCTCACAGTTCAAGCTGAATCGCAGAGTTAGCACTTTATGATAAGTGCATTTGGGGTTACAGTTTGGACATTTGTGCCTAAAGGCTCATTATCACTGGGCTTGATGCTGACATCACATCACATACTATCTCAGAAAACGGACATAAAGCAAGGGAAACACAATAGAAGGAAATGCAAAGAAACTCACTCTATTAAATGAAATGTGGATGTGATAAGCATGGGTTTGTTACTTCTTCAGTTTCGCAGAAAATTGACTCAGCTCACCAAGGTAGAGTGTCCCTCATGCACATTTTAGTTATTATTATTATGACTTCTATATAAGGGGTAAGTTTCTGCCCAGTGAAAATGTGGATAAGGCAGCCCTATCTGTGGAATACTTTTGACATATATCATCCTGTTTTGTTTTTACAATAATATGTGAAGAAGGAATTTTCATTTCCATTCTGAGGGCAAAACTATTAAAGTTAAGATAGCAAATGTTTCAGCTAATGTCACATCAATCAAAATCAGCAAAACCAAAACCAGATCTTTAGCTATAAAAATCTTTGTTCCAGCTAAGCAAAGAAGACTTTTTGTTACATTTTACACAACTGAGAGAGAAGCCACTTCTGAAGATAAGACCCTGGAGGAGGCATCAAACTTGGCTTTTGTTTTCTACTTAGCACACTTTCATGCATATACACAAATCTCAGAATTTAGAGTAAGAAAAGAGTGTGTGGACATAATTGTATCAAATTGAAGGCACAGCCTTCTGTTCCTGGCATGACTACAATTAGGGAATGATGTCTACGCACTCATATCTGGATAGATTTACGGCTTCTGCCAGTTCAATATGGCAGAAATGACATCATGCGACTTCTGTGTTGTAGTCTCAGGTCACCCAATGCTTTCCTTGGAGTCATGAACCACATATGAAACCTCTGACCACCTTGGTGCTTAACTACTGGAGGACTTCATGTAAGTTTTCCATGTAAGCTCTCTCATCTGCAATTTCAGATGAGGCTCAGACTTTTACCAGTCCCAAACATATAAGCGAGCCATTCTGGACACTCGTTTCTCTGACCTCTGTACCTAGAAGAAAATTCTGCCAGTGCTACGTGGAACAATAGAATCAGTCAGCCGTGCCCTACTCCAATTCTTGGTCTAAAGACATCTGAGCTGTGAGAAAGTGACTGTCACTTTAAATTACTCATTTTTCAGGTAGCAAAAATAGATACCTGGGGCAATATATAGATATGAGTGTGTGTGTGTGTGTGTGTGAGAGAGAGAGAGAGAGAGAGAGAGAGAGAGTGCATGTGTGCTTGTATTGGTATAGAAAGGCACTGGTAAGTTTAACACAGCTCAACCTTAGAAACTAGCTAAGGGGGAGCTAATGACAGATGTCATTTTAATTTCCCAGGTGGCCGAGAACCACAGTGTCTTCTCACCCATGGTAGCTTCTTGAGAGGATCCTGGTGTAACTGCTTTTTGGATCACCTCCTTGGAAAAATTTCTGGAAAAAGTAAAAAGGATTTCTTAATTTTTTTCACAATTTTTATTTTATTGTAACTTTGTTAAGTACTTTGCTAATAAAAGAAGATGCTAGTTGACCCTGATCTCTACTGAGATGGTGAGAAAAACAGATTGTTCAAAAAATGAAAATGTCATGGATCAGGTTTTTCACCGCACAGTGCTCCATTTTAATGGAGGTAGAGATTTGGACACTGATAGATTGTGAAATAATAATTTCTCTGGTGATAATTGGCTGTACAAAATTATCATCACCAATAGCAGCAGCAGCATCACATGGCTTCAATAAATTAATTATCAGGAGGAACTAATCAGTCACACAGTCACACTTTCTGCTTATAAAAGTGATAATTGCTTCAGAATAAACTCTAGGCTTCAACAGTGGCTAATAATTGCCAATTAAATTTGAGCTCAGAGAAGTAACTCTAAATCTCTTTCCACTAAGCAAACTAACTTTGAGTAAAGCAAACACACATAAGGGGGAACTACCTGTTAGGCATACTTGCTGCCATATCATATAAGTTCCATCGGGTAAGTATATGAAGACTTTATTTTTTGCCTTTAAATATTTATCTTCACACAGAAGAATCACAAGCCTAAGTGGAGAGAAAACTCTTACACTTAAGGAAAACACTTGTGGTTCTTCCCAGACAGGAAATACAAATACTTGTTTTTGTTCTTGATCTCTTGTACTGCATCACTTGCTATAGTCCACAGAGTGGAAGCTTCAGAATGCTGGGTTTGAATTCTGTTTTGTATCCTCAGGTTTGGATTAACCTTAGATTTTATTTTTATCTTCTCAAAATTTTCTGTTAGTCTCTGTAAAAAGGGGTTAATGACATCACCTATCATGTAATTTTTGTAGATTGAAAGAATAATAAAAAGGAAAAAAACCTAGCTTAATTAGTTCCCAAATTCAGTAAATTCTCCATGCATATTAGACCAAGGAGGGAAACATAGTGAGGCTTGGCATGACTAGGGGGCCTCAAGGGTTCATAGGAGAAGCTAATGTCAAGCCCAAGCAGAGAGGTCATCTCTGAAATTCCTTTGCCAACATCCACAATCCACTCAAGGGGAGGAATGAGGCTTGAGACACCCGCAGATGAGGAGTGGGTAAAAAAGGTGACTGCACTGAGGGTGGGATCCAGAGCTGGGAGTCGTTTCACATAAGACAAACAGCTCCCCAGGAGCTCTGTAGGTCTGCTGGATGCTGTGTTAGTGAGACAAGAGAGTTTGAGAGATTGTCATAATGTGAACACAGAAAAATAAAAGTACCCTGATATTTCCCCTGCATAACTCTAACAGAAACCTTTATATTTATCCCAAGGCTTATTTATTCTTTTTCTTTCCAATCTTTATCCTTAGGGTAGGAATTTAATGATAGCAGTGTCTGGTATGGACTGAATTTATTAGCAGCCCTCTTGAGCTGTCATTTCAGCTGAGAATTTAGAAAGTGTGTTACATTTATCCAAGGACAGGAATAGGCTGGGTCTATTGTATGTGGACTCCTTGCTCTCACAGCCTTGGGGTGCATGCTGCCCCACTCCCCCATCTCCCTTTCCTTACGTCACTGTTGCAGAAGCCAGCTCCAGCTAGATCCCATAGGAGAAGGCATCTAAATAGCACATCTGCTTGAAAAGAAAAGGCAGTGGGACCCCTGAGGTGAGAATTGGAATGAAGAGACACAGATGTAAAGTTCAAAGAGCGGATGTGAAAGGTGAAGTAGTCATGATTGAGGTTTGCGTCTTAGGCCTTATACACACAGAGTAACTGTTGGAGTCCTAAAGGAAATAGCAGAGAAAGATGGAATGAAGTAGATGAGGGGTGAGATATGGAGAAGCTATGAGAAAAATAGATTAGGCTGAAAGAAATTCAAGTTGCCGGTCTCCTGTGGTGTAGCACTCAGCCCTCACTGTGCTCCAGTGAGAACTGAGCTATCTTGTTCCTGCTTCATTTAAAGGATAATCTTCTCAGGAAGCCATTTCTAAGCTGCAGTAGAACCCTCAGAGCCCAGTAGAAATAAGTTGAATGTTCCACTTTGGCCTAAAGCAAGATTTGAAATCTAACATGCCCAGGCTATAGAGTACCTCATCATTTTTCTGACCCTCAGTTCCCATATCTATAGGGTAGATCATCGAAAAACCTCTCTTATGTGTTTTGTACACATTGAAGCATTTGGTCTGTAGAACTTCCACCTTGTCCTGGCACATGGTAGATGACTTGCTGTTTAACTGTTGGGTGATATTATATAAGTTAAGAAAAGGAGGCTCTCCTTTTTTAGCTAAGTTGGCAAGTCAAACATGAATTACATTCCAGTCCCAATAGTCCCTTCAGCTGTTGTACTTTTTAGCTGCACAACTCACTTAATGGTACATGGAAGCCCTCTGTGGATGGCATTGATTATGTAACAGCTATCG
The DNA here is from genome assembly GCA_004026965.1 of Petromus typicus. Lineage (NCBI taxonomy): Eukaryota > Metazoa > Chordata > Mammalia > Rodentia > Petromuridae > Petromus > Petromus typicus. The sequence goes on along the minus strand of PVIR01001020.1, from coordinate 60,227 downwards.
CTGTGTGGGCACAGACCACACACCCCCAAATTAATTTCATATAGGAAAACAGCAGGGAAGAAGATTGTGATGAGTATTTTTTTTCACTGTACAGATTGTTTTTCTAAAAAAGGTGAAGTAGTGTGAAACTGGAGTGTTATCAAGGTTTTCAGCTAGATGGGAAAATCGATGCAATTCAAGGTGTTGCTATCATTGCCAATTATATCTTATTGGGTATCACTGGAAGTGGTTGGCACTGGCTTGTTATACATTACTTTTTAACTGATGACTGACCTATTGTTACTGTGTGCACTGCATCAAAAACAGATTAAAATTAAGTACATTCCTACCTTCCAAAAATTTAGCTACCACATAGGGACTAGTTAATCTTTCTTGAATATAAAGTGCATAATTCAAATTAGCACTGGAGAAAAAAATGATTTGCTTAATTTCATAGACACAGGCTGCAGACAGGTTTATGAGATTCGATGTGCTAATACTTTTTAGTTTGGCCCTTTAAATTCACTTCCCAGTGAAAACAGGAAGTTCATTTAATCTTATAGCCTTTTGGACCATCGTTTGCTAGCTCTCTGAGAAAAACTTCAGTCTGACTGGATGGAACCAGTAGTGGCAGGCTGAGCCCCAGAGTTGTAGCACCCCTCAAAGTGACACAGACCTTGTCAAGTGACACTTTTGTAGTTAAGATCACAAAAAAATATACATGACAGTGTTTCGATTTTAGGGACAAGCGTCATAGAAGACACACGTGACACTTTCTTACTGAGCCCTCCTTCACTGTAATGAAATGCCTGGGTTGATCATGGCTTATGGTTACAGAGAGTCAGTCCATGGCTGATTGGATTCATTGATTGTAGATCGCCTTTGGGGCAGAATATTATGACAGGAATCATGTGGTGGGACAGAAAATTGCCTCATGGCACAACACAGGTGGAAACAGAAAGAGCAGAAGGGCTGGGCATAAGATGTATCCTTCCGGGGTACACTTCTAGGAACATGTCTTCCAAGTATGCCTCACCTTCTTGATTTTCACAGCTTCTCAGAAATACTGTCAACTAATAAATTGCTCAATGGTTCACTCCAATGACAAGATCGGACTCCTTGCAATCAGTCCCTTCACTGAAGATTTCAACGATGGCTGTTGCTGCACAGAGTAACAAGCCTTTAACTCACAGTCTCTGTGAGGGCACCAGATCCCAAGCATCACAGACACAAAATCCTGGGCCACTTGGTGTGTCTTGGTCTTACTACACTCCCTTTTTTGACATTTTTGGAGGAGGTGTTAAAATTCAGAACTTTGTGATCATCTCACCCTCAGAACAAGGTATCGGGAGAGACTCAAAAATGCTGAAAACTTAGAATCGCCTGGGAGAAAAGGTAGTTGGCAACTCTAAGTTGTGTATGAAGATTTCTAGGATGGAGGGTTCCACAGAGCTTCAGTCTGACTCCCTTCCAGAGTTCTGTCAAGAATGGCAATGCTTTGGCCAGAGGAGTTTTCTAGAATTTCTTTATTCCTGTATGCCTCAAAAATCAATGTTCCACCTCCCATTTCTAAATAAGAAAAAAGGTCAATAGACATTCCTTGTGGTCAGTTTAAATGGCATACAGTAGGTGTTCTAAAGAGGCGTCCTCCCTTCTTCACATTGGACATGATTTTCCTCTCCCTCTATTGTGAGTAAGGGAAGAGTTAAGTTTCCTTACAAAGTCCCTATGTCTGATGTGCAGAGACAAACTGTACTCTCCGTCACAGGGGATGTCAGGGGTTAGGTGCTAAGTGTACTAGTGTATTCTTTAGAATAATAAAACAAAGAGACTAGAAATGAGATGATGTAAGAACTTTGTATCTTATCAGAAACCTAGTAAGTACATTGCAAACATGTCGCAGCTTTTACCTGAAGTCCTAGCGTGAGAGTTTTCCTTCAAGTTAAACATTACCTTTTACTGAACCTAAGTACATAATGATATTGATATTAAGTTTCATGCAAATATAACTTATTCAGTTGTCAGCATCAAGCAGGAGTCTACAGTGCAGGTTATATTAGGGAAAGAGTTGGTGAGGCTACCTCAGCAGTATCAGGAGAGAAATGCAGGATGAGACAAATGAATAAGAAAGTTCACTGTCCACATCTCAGTGAAATTCTATCCCTTACAGAAAACTACAAGGCCACTTGGTATATATTATCTCATCATTAATGTGTCATTAAAGAGCAACACTTCAAAAACCACTTAAATCCTCTTAGAGTATGAAGTAGAAAAATTACATATTAAAAAATGAAGAAATTAAGAATTCTAAAATTAAACCAAAAAGCATAGTACTAAAAAAAGTGATGATGATTCTTCCAGGGAAAAAATGAGGGAGAAAAAGAAATGTAAGACAGATGAGTCTATTGCAACCAGTATTTCCTTGGCTTTTTCCTCTGAGCATCAAAGCAATTTGAGAGAAGAAAGCAAGCCATAGATTAGATTGAATTCTTATTCTCGATGTTCAATGACAGAACGATAATCTGCTCATTTGGTCCTGGTGAGATGCCAGTGGTTTCAGATAAAATTTAAGGCTCCAAATTCCTTGAGTGTTCACTTGTCTGAGTCTGAATGGGGCCTCGAGGGATTAGAATTATGGACGAGTCTCTTCGGCTTTGCAGATTTCTGCTTCTTTCTCTCCAAGGTGAGAATAAGGTAAACAAAGAACTAGAGAGGCTGTATGAGGAGTCAGTGGGGATGGGGAGCCATCGTGTCCTCACTCACCACTAGACTCATCTTCACTGTTGTCATCATTTACACAAAACGGAGAAGCATCAATGACCTTTCCCAGAAAGTCATCACCGAGGAGCTGGCCAGTGAAACACTGAAGGAAAGTGAAACCTTACTCCAAAGGATTCAGAATCTGGAAATTCACAGTCAGAAATATTCTTAATAGAGAAGCTGCTTTAAAGAGCCCCACTTACCACTTTGCAAATCAACTCTCACCAGTGCATCGCTCAGATCTCTGCCTCCTGAAGACCATGGATCTGTGCTTTCTGATCCCAAACAGGCTCCACAGGCTCTGTGGTCAGGTGGACTCACCACCTCAGAGTTTAAGGTCCCCGACAGAGTCTCTGCAAATAAATCAAACAAGCACATATGGCAGGCAGCTGCAAGCTTTCACGAGCATTAATATTGCTTAATATTACAAAATTTAAATGCTGCAAATACAAGCATGACAAATAGAACAGCACAAAGTAATCATTAGGATTATAATGTGTATGTGAATGTGTGATCAGAATAGGCACATTGCAAATAAAACACCATATAAATGCTAAATACTTCATTTGCTTCTATAATAATGTGTCACATGGCCCCAATTCTTAAGTACTTTATGTTCTTTGCTGGTATGAAGTCATTAATCCCATTTATAAAATTAATGAGGAAACTGTGGGTACAAATTAGAGACCAGAGGGGGAAAAATGAGTTAAAGACAGATGACAAGTCATTTTTTTTTCTAAAGCTGTAATATTTTGCTAAATAATACATTTTATCCTGTACTCTATTTAAAACATTGTGTAGCCTATCCTGAAAAGAACTGATTGTTATGGCCACATCTGTGGTTTTCATTGGACAACCCACACCAGGACATAGGTGAACAGGAGTCCTGTCATAGCCTCTCCCCGACCTTTGATATCTCAGCTGACTTTCCGTGCTGAGACTGTGTTTCCTCAAGTGACAGGTAAGGGCGTTAGCAACAGAGATCCTGTCCCTGTTGCAAGATTGTCCATTTCCCCATGTGGATCACTTTCATCACCTCATGATTTCACGAGTGAGTCTGAACAATCTGAATGGCCTTCGGACAAATTCCATAGTAACCGTGAGTCCAGCCATCCTCATCTTTGCAATGGGTCCAGTACTTTTCCCTGCTTTTAGAATCAGTGGTCAAATTACAGTACTTATTTTCATTAATACATGAAGAGATTCGGAATAAGAAGAAAACTACAGAGTGAAAAAGGAAGCTGATTCAGCTATATTTTTTTCAAAGAAAAAGGTGAGATAGGCTGGACTAGGTGCTTCTTTCCCATTCTGTGATGCTTCTTTTGGTCACTGTAATTTAAAATTCCTCCATCAGGGAAAGCAGGATTGAAGGAAGCACGCTTGTAGGAATGCGAGCCCCCAGAGCCAGGGGAGCAGCGAACCGTTGTTCTGTGTGAAGCTGGCATTTTGATGCTGGTGGCTGTGGTTCATGCAGGGTGTGTGGATTTTTTAAAAAATAAAATTCATCTCTCCAGGGAAAGAAACTGATAGTAGGAAATTTGGAGTCTCTGACACAACATTCTCGGATGGAAGGACACCAAAAGGCTTCTCACAATTAGCAGACATAATTACAACAAAGGAAGCTAATGCAATTTTAGCAGCTTTTATTAACCACTGTGACCACGCACATCCTCACACATACCCATTAGAGAAAGTACTTCACTTAAACACACTCAGCATCTTCTGGTAGCTACTTTCAGAGGAAGATCTTCCCCACATTACAGTAGTACAATCAGTTTAATCACTAAAGATTCGCTTGGAGCTCATGAAACTATGCTTTGGTAAGAGAAGTCATTGGAGTCTGCCTGTCATGAGTATCAGCTCGTCCACCTGTTAGCAGACAGACTCTTTGGAAGGAGACAGTTGTCACAGCTCATCATGTCCCTTCTGGGACACACAGCCAGGGTCCAGCCTATGCTCAGTCAGCCTGAGTTGCTTTGAAGGACAACTCCCAAAGGACCAGCCAAGACTGCTATTGGATCCACATCCCAGCTGTGTTGACCCTGAGAGAATTCCAGTGACACTCTCCCCGTCAAGGGCCTCCGCTACCAGCCTCCTGTGAGGTCTGAAATTTCCACTTGGGAAATTTACCGGAAAAAGGTTCCTCTAGGCATATTGCTTGGAGAGATGTCTGAGAAACAAGCTTCGTCTTTTCTGTCAAAGTGCAAAGCCAAAGCACCTCTATTTTGGATTTAAATGACCTGGCCATTTATTCACTGAACAGCCGCTTCTATTAATATCCTTAGCCATTAGAAATGGTGACTATATTATTTTTCCCAGAATTCAGCTTGTTCCCTAGATAAGAACCTAGAACTTTCTGTTCCAAACCGTATGTCTGCCCTCTCTACCTTACCAGCAGTGCACCACCTCCTTCCTTGGGCACTAGAAGTAGCCAGCCGAGATAGATCCCAAACCTTTGAATTCAGTCAATTAATTTAAAGGATAGCTACTTCTCCTGCATTAGGGAGGACAAATAAAAAATAAGCCAAGATTTCATGATTAGAGAAAGTCTGAGTTGTGCTGGATAGTACTCTTCTGGGGTGGGCCAGCCAGAATCAGTGAAGGAACTTTGGGATAGGACGGTGCTGATCTTGAAGAAAAATGGCTGTCCTGGTGTCTGAGATGTCCATGAGGGCTCATGACTGGTGAAGTCTATGGTATGAGGCCTCTTCCACTCCAGCTTTCCATTGACCCAAACCCCAAAGGGACAAGTGTGACATCTACACTTTCTAAGCTGCCTCTCCAAAAATGGAGACTGGCTTCCTGTGTGTTCTGTGTGTCTCTCTCCTCTAGACAGCAACTAAAACCCTCAAGTTAGCGGAATTCTTATAGAGTCAGGACTTTATTTGCCACCATGACCGTGTGGCAAACAGTTCTTAGGAAACCTTCCCAGTGAGCTCTGCAGTGGGGTGAACCACTTTCTCTGGAACTGGAGAGAACAGAGAAAATGTCTTCCATTACTTTCTTCTCTTCACGATTACAGTAGTACTCAACTCATATAGGAAACTTGCTCAGAAGTGATTAAATTTATCAGTAGGAATATGTTTTAAAAGGAACAGATTCCGGGTATGAATGCGAGAATGGTCTCCCTTCATTTAACGTGGTCTCACTCACACAGATAAAAGGAATCTTGGGGAATCATCTTCCTTGGCCGTGCTGAATGGAACCTATCAACAAGCATCACCTGGCATTTCCTGGGCATTGCCTGGCACTTCCCCGCTTGTTCTGTCAGAGGGTACGAACATGGTTAGATACAAAGAATGGCAAGTCTGTGGCAAGCACAGCCAGGTGCCCACCGGGACCAAGTCAGCGCTGCTGGGCGGCGTCTTCTCCCAAGAGGGCCGGACACAGGGGGGGCCCATCCCCGCGGTGATGTCTGAGTTTCAGCTCGTTGATTCTGAAGCTTCCTCCTGGAGGCCTGGGCTGCCTGATGGCGCACAGTAAGAATCAGAAGGATTCTCCACGGAGATTAGAAAGTGCTGATGCCTTCCAGTGGGAGCAGCCAGCCCGGGGCTCCTTGTCCTCCGCCTCTTCTCCTCTGGGCGGAGCTGTTTCAGAGTCCGGTGACACATGCCTTTCAGCAGCGTGGTAACTGCAGTCTGTCCCTCATCCTGTCTGCACAACATTTTTACTATGGAGACTAAGCAATAACTTTCACGATCCAGAGAAAAAGTGAAGGGAAAACAGTCTTTCTCATTCCTCTCTTTCAGGTTTGTATCCCCTTCCACAGAGCTGACTGTTCTTTATCACTTTCCGCACATCCCGCTGGAGTTTATGAAAACGTGAGCAAATGAGTATAAGTTCAGTTTTTCTTTTCTGCACAAAAGGCAGCACATTATGGATACTGCTTATGGGATTGTTTTGTTTCCATCCAGCCCTTGCTGTCTCTTTGGAAATATGCTTTTCATTTTGAAGATGTTTTAGATTTGCAAGAATAGAGTGAGCAGAGTGAAGCTGCCCGCATTCCTCTCCGGTGTCCCATGTTACCGTGTCATGTTCTGTCACTGTTAAGAGCTGAGGTGAAGACACTGCGGTGGATGAAACCCCCAGCAGCCCCCGTGTCCTCAGGTTTTACCTCGGGTGCTCTCCTTGCTCGGACATCAGGGATCCCAGTTCTACTTTGTTAACATGTCTGTAACTGCTCTTCAGAACGTCCTTGTTTTTCATAAACTTGACGACAGTTTTTAGCTATGTAGGTCAGGTATTTTGTAGAGAGTTCCTCAATTGGGCTTTTAGAAGTGTATGAATCATAATTTATTCAGTCAGTCCTCCACTGAAGTCCACTTTGCTTGTTCTCAATATTTGCCTATTAGAGAATTATTTCAGAGAGCACATTAGCATGTGAAAATGACTTCACGCGCTAATGTTCTCAGGCAGGCCTCCTGAGTCCAGGTCAATGGTGTGTTTGTGATTTTGGAATGAATTCCCATCTATTCCCACCCATACAACAAGCCTGGTCTGCCACGCATGGAATTGAACTGGTGTCTTTTCATCAGTCATCAGAGAAAAATATGTAGTCTTGGGATGTTTTGATTCCTGAAACAAAACACCCAGTAACTGCCACTTACAGGAGCAGAGGTTTACCTGGCTTGGAACTTCCAGTGGGTTCATTCTAAGTCTGCTGGTTCTGACATCCCAGGCATCCCAGGGAAGGGAGGAAACAGAGAGGGAGGAGCAGCAGAGGACAGAATCCACTCCTCCGGGTCTCGCTCGCAGTGGCCAAGGCTCCACCTCGTCACCGCACCTTTACCTGCAGAACTCAGCTGCAGAGGAATCCACTAAGCTTGTGGTTTTCCTGTGGTCCAATCACTACCCCACAAACACATGAGCACTTTGGAGGGTGTTTCATATTTTAATCACCTTATGTGTATTATAAAGATCCCTCCCCTGACTCAAGTACCAAGACATTCTCTTTCTTAGAAATTAATGATTCTTTTAGGTGTTTTAGTTTTCTCAGAATCATTCTCAGACCGACCAGGTCCAGACAACTCCAAAGGTACCTACTGGATATTGTCTAAAATCCTCTCTTACACTATGCTCACATCACAAGGACTGAGAGTAGGGGATATACATCCTCCACAATTAAAAAAAATTAAGTTCCAAACCAATAGTGGGAATGGAGATTGTTCAGGCAAAGGAGTCACTGTGGCCATGTAGGGAACCCTCATAGGAGCAGGGCCCATCGCACTCATCATCTCTCCTACACTGCGACCAAGGCTGACTTCACACTCCTTTCAGTCTGGTAAAATTTTACACAAATTTTAGACCCTGACCTCCTTTCCCTTCATACATTAACTTAGAAATTTGACGATGATAAATGCTTTCTCTAACCCTTTGGGTTGTAAATCTTCTCCTTGACTTTTGACAGCTTTCCAACCCATGACTGTCTCCCTCAAGTTATGAGAGACATCTCTTTTGAAGCCTTAAAGATTAATAAAAACAGTGCTTCTATTGCCCATCTGGAGGAGAGAGGCTCATAGTCTACCCTATATGCTCCAACTAGAAAACTCCCACGGTTCCATCACTTTGACCAACTTCCTTACTAATACATTTTCTGGTACTTTATCACTGTCCACCTGAATGCTTCAAGCTTGGCTTCTATTTTAGTGAGTTAAATACAGCATGTTCCCCTGTTTTGACAGTGTCTCTCCTTTATGGTCTAAATAAAGTCTGAAATGAAGACTCTTTGCTTGCCTAATCCTACATGGTACAATTCTAGTTGTTATTTAACTTTAAAAACTTTGAAGAAACAATAGAAGTATTGAGTTCTTCTCTTACATGTGTAAAATGTAGAATGCTTGGGGTCCTTAAAAATCCCAGATTTGGACTCTAATATTTGTCTAATGACCTCTGAAAGTTTATACTTTGTCATCTGTAAAATAGAAAGACAGCAGCATATGACAAAGTCTCATAAAACTTTTTAACCCCCATTTACATTTAGAAATGCTTGCTTAAAATTGAGCTTCCATTATACTATTAACTCAGTGGGAACAGGGACTAGGCCTACCTCATATATCCCGCTTTAGCACTTAACATTCAGAAAGATGCCCAGTAGGTATTCAAAAGTGGTGAATATTATTAGATAAGTTTGGTCTAAAATTCCTACAAAATCCAACTACTTACGGAAAGAATACCAGAAAAATCTAAATTCTAACAGTATCATGGGGACTATTAGAATTTTAGTTAAGTCTTAAAATTTCTTTGATCCTCAAGTTTTTCACTATGAACATTAAAGGCACAATCAGCCATTCATCAGATCCCTCAGAGAAATAACTCCACAGAGGGAGCCTACACCTATAACAACTTCATACGCAAAAATCTGAGTATACAGTCATCAGAGTTGCACAGCATTCTTGTATATGGCAATACTTAAAGCCACTAATCCCTCTGCCTTCTTTTCTGCTCCTCCTGATTCTTTCTGCACTTATATAGTTAGGAAAATACTTGTTGTATATGCACTTGCCCTATGGAAGATTACTAATAATTTATACCTTTCCCTTGAATTAGGATCCCACATCTTAGCCATGTACTTTTTCTTTGATGAGATTCAAATTCTAGCCATGAGCCTGCTTCATTAAGTGTTTTTTTTAAAAGTTCTTTTCTGACCTTGATGCATTATGTAAATGACAGAAGCTAATTGAGCTGGAAACATAATCTCCTGGGAACAGAACTTTGATCTCATGGAGGTGCCGGAGCACAGGCTGGAGTGGAGCTCATCTCACATCTTCCTATTTCCGTAAGTCTTTGGACTTTCAGGAAGGGTTCATGTGTTTGTGTTTACTCTCTTGACAGATTTCTAGTCTCCTAGTACAAATCGATAGAGTCTAGTCGGTTGAGACGGAGTTTCTCCCTCCCTCTCTCCCTCCCGCCCCTCTCGTTTTCTCTCCCTTCCTCTGCCCCTTTCTCCATCTCCCCTCTCTCTGTTTAGCTCTGCTCCTATTGTATAGCATATTCACTGGCTCACAGTCATCCTCACGACAGTAATCAAATCAAAACATTTCTGGCATGAGCCGACAAGAGTAAGAAAACTGTGTACCATGGGAACTCATTTGTAACACACACAACTCCAGAATGTTGCGAGTTTGACCTTAAGCAAGAGAAGGTGGATGGCTTCAATAGTTTTCTTTGTAAACCTTTCCTTGCTGATTTTTAACCCTGGTTTTCCCACGATTGCTCTGAAAAGTATATTTTTGTTTTAAAGCAGAGTTCTCTTTAATCATGCTTTGTTAATTGTCTGAAAAATCACAATCAGTGGCAAAATGAAGACCTTCCTAGATGGGATAAAATATATTCCTGGAACACCTGCTTACTCTCACCCTACAGGAGACAGTCTAATTATGAAAAACTACTTCTTTGGCTCTAGTGGTTTAAAATGCAAACCAATGATAGTAATATTTCATTTACATTGATCATAAATTAAGATGTTCCTGTTTACAAGTCTGGAGCTGAACACGACCACTCAGAGATACTAATTGTAACTTGTGAGGTACCACCACTAACTCTTCTCTTTCCTTCCATGCAGTTCCTAAGAACCCGCATCATGGAATTATGGAGAGAGTTAAACAAGGGGCCTTTATGGCAATACTTAGTAGCCTTTGATAGACATTATTCTCATATGTGTGAAATGAGACTACACTGGGATTTTAGTCCATGTTTTCCCACAATTAGTGATGTTCAGTGTATTTTTCGGTCCTTCTTGGTATTTGTATATTTACCTTCACACATAGTATCTGATGCCTGTTGTCAATTCTTTATTTTTTCACTATTTTTCATTTGTTACTGAGTTATAAGAGTTCTGAATGACTCTGGAATTCACACTCTTTAAAGACACATTATTTGAAAATATTTTGTTCCATTTCTCAGGCAGCATGTATACATTGCTGACAATTATCCTTCGATGCTCAAAAGTTTTTTTTAATTTTAATGAAATCAAACTTTTGATACATTTTTATGTCATATCTAAGAAATTGTTGCAAAATCCATTTTTGAAATGTTTTCTTCTAAGAGTTTTACAGTTACCATTTTAATATTAAAGCCATAAACTTATTTTAAGTAATTTTTTACATTATATTAGGCTTCATTTCACCTTTATTCTTTTGTAAGCTGATACTGTTTTTAGCAGTATTTGTGGAAACAACTTCCCTTTTATTGCATAATTTTGATACCTTCATCAAAAAACTATTTGATTGTGTGAACGTTTAATTTTGTGCTCTTAGTCTATACCATTGATATATATCTTTTTTCAAATTGGTTTACTACTGTAGCTTTGTAGTTAAATTTTGAAATGAAAAGTTTTTCCCCTTTTTCAAGATTCATTTGGCTAACCTACAGAGCTTTAAGTAAATTTCTACTAAAAACATCATTGAGAAATTACATTGTTTCCGTACATAGAACTGATTGCTTTTGACATATTAGTCAATATTGAGTCATATCTTATTTTCATAAGATATCATTCTATGTATTTATATATAAATTCTCTTAGGAATATTCTGCAGTGTTCATTGTACAAGTCTTACACCTTGGCTCTACTAATTCCAAGGTTTTTTTATATTAGTGTAAGTGAAAATTTTATCTTTATTTCCTGTTAGTTGCCATTGTATAAAAATACAACTTATTTTGGCATGTTGATTTTGTGTTCACATAGTTCTCTCTTTTTCTTTCTAACACATATAGGTTAACACGACTCAGAAATCAGGTAATGTTTCCTCTTTTTCATGCTTAATTATTTTGGGTGGATTTCCATTTCTGTGTTGAACAGTAATAGGAAACTTTTGCCTTTTCCAGATGCATAATGGTACTGGCATAGCAGTGGAAAAATCTCACAAGACATCTATTCTTGCCCCAGAGAAGATGGTGCATTTGTAAGTGTAGGTGCTGCTCTGCATCCCCATCTAGCTTGATCACATTTCCTGGCAGCCTGGTCTCTCATCTCCTGTGCCCACAGTTAGCGAGCAGACAAAGGACCTGAGCTTTCCAAGTCTTACTTCTTTGATCAGCACTCCTGATTTTATTTATTATTTTTTATTCTGATTTTTAAATTTTTTTATCTTTATTGGTACATTACATACATGCATCATGATTGCACTCCATAATGGGGATTTGTACCAGTATAAGACACAACTTAATTCTCATTTTTTCCCATAGCCCTACCCACCCTACCGCCCCCCCCATATACATAAAATTTGTTTCCTTACTTTTTTATTACAATCTCATCATTTTTCTCCCTTCTTCCTATTTTACATTGAGCATTTTCTATTTCAAATATATAACATACAATTCTAGGACTCATTTACATCTTTATTTTCTCATACCAGAGAAAAGATGCGATATGTACCTATCTGTGACCTATTTATTTCACTTATGAGGATATCCTCAAGGTATGTCCATTTAAGTAGAAATGATTCAAACTTATCACTTTTATGGCAGAGTAATACTCCATTCTGTAGAAGAACCACAGCTTTTTTATCCAGTCTCCAGTTGATGGACACTTGGGTTGTTTCCAAATTATTTTTATTTAATCTTTACTGGTACATTATGAACACACATCATCGTCGCATTCAACATTGAGAGTTCATATCAGAATATGACACTTGATTCTCCCCTCCCTGTAACCCTCCACTCCCTATATAAATAATATTTTTTCTTCATTATTACCACATTCATTTCCCCTTTATTTACCCTTACACCCTCTTTCCTTTTAAATATTTTCTACTTCGCAATATCAACTGTACATATACAACTCATTTATAACTTAATTTTCTCATACCAGAGAAAAGATATGATATTTACACATCTGTGACCTGTTTATTTTGCTTATGAGGACGTCCTTAAGGTACATCCATTTGAGTATGAATGACTCAAGCTTATCGTTTTTAATGGCTGAGTAATACTCAGTAATACTCCATTCTGTAAAAGAACCACACCTTCTTTATCCAGTCTCCAGTTGATGGACATTTGGGCTATTTCCAAGACTTAGGAATCACAACCTGAGCTGCTATAAATATGGGTGCACATATGTCACTGTGAAATGAATCTTTTAATTCCTGATTTTATAAATGATGAGGCACATCAACTCCCTTCCAACCCAAACTTGGGTTGATTAGGGCCTCACTGGGACCCAGACAATTTAATCAAGTCATGAAACCTTTCAGCAGGACCAATTGCTACAGCTGCACCAGACCCCACTGCCTGACCCTCTCCAAGGATTTTCAAATGTCCTAGTGCTCAATATGGAGCTTAGAAAGGAGAAGAAATGCAAATGAAGGGGAGAGGGAAAAAGAGGGCCAGACAGGGTGCTGCCGTAAGCAGAATACACAGGACTTGCAGCACTACCGTGGAATCCGCAGTGACTATCTGAATAGGAGTGTGAGCCTCCAGCTAGGAGCAGTGCTGCATCACTGGACCAGATTCCCAGTTAGGGAGGCAAGATCCTCAATGCCTATCCTCCTTCCCACAAGTCACATGCAATGCACTTGGAGAATGCACACATGACCGTTTGCAGAAGGGTTCGGGGTGGGCAACAGGTACCAGCTGCTGATCTCAGGTATGGAATTGTCCCATCTAGCCACACATGCTGTCTAGGTTTTCTTGTGGAATATGTAAGCTTCCCATAAACTTTAGTTCTTCATAAGAGTAGCCTTAGCTTCTGCACTGTACTGTTGCCTAGTGACAGAATAGCTTCCTGTGTTACCATTTCCCCAGAGTCCTCCTTACAGATCCCTTTAAATCACACATTTCCCGTTACATTTTTCAATATTGTAGCTGTAAACACTCCTTCCCTCCCCTCGTTAATTATATAGTGTACTCTGCAGCATGAGAGCCTGTGCAATGCAGTGTTTTCCCTTCCTGGCTGGAAGCAGAAGTAGAATCGTAGCTTCTTTATTCTGAAACATCCCCAGATGTCATCTGTCACTCCAACGGCTTTAGCTCCTGGAAGTCTTTTTTCCCCATGAGGTCACTCTAGTTATATCAAATGAAAAGAAATGAATATGGATGGCCAGGTGCTAAATTAAAAAGTTAGCTCTGAACTTTGGAAGTCAGAACCTTCAAAGTCATCATGATAAATTGTCTCTCGACTCTCACAAGTAAGAGAAGCATCTCTCTTTAAAATAAATTGCAGCCTTAGGAGAGACGATGTTGTGTATGCTGCAGAATGTCAAAGTCGTCAGAGTTTGACTCTGCTCTCAGAGCTAACGTCACATAACTATGCTAGCTTAACATGCTGATTGTTATGTGGCTTGGGTTACTTATTCATAAGCTTTTTAGCAGATTAAATTTACATCATGGGTTTATTTTTAAAGCAAAAGTGAATAAATGTCTTTCAGGTGATTCAGAAATGAGCTCAACAAACTTACTTACGAAGCTTCATCTTGCTCTCACCTGAAAACACCATTTGCATTATTTCCCACAAATCCCAAGACAGGCTCAAGAGAAAACATAGACTTTTATTCTTCATGCTTTTTGGCAGCATAGTGAAACTTCCTAGAGTTTCCAACGGGGTTTCCTTTTGCAGATTCATGAGAAGAGAGCGATAGCCTCCAGTTCTGGGTTTTTAAGTTCTAGTTTCTTTCATCTTCTACAAGGGACCACTTAATTCAATGGCTGCCCCTGCAGCTCCTATCACAGAAGCGGAAGCCATACGTATGTGCACCAAGAGCCTCCTGGTGGGCAGAGTCCGGTGTCCTGCAGCAGAAATAACGGCCGACCTAAGTGCTTCCTGGACAAAGAGCAGCTATCACAACATCCCCTCTAGCTACTGACAGGGTTTCTCAAGGAAGAGATTATTATATTTTCCTACACTTCTTCCAACTTTTAATGGCTCCCCTTGACCTGGAGGTTTTGAAGACTTGACTCAAATTTGCTTTTTCAAGTTCACTCCTCCTTGCTCCCCAGTGGGAACCTCACATCCCAGTTAAAGAAGTTTACACCTATGTGGAAACCAGCTTCTCACCGCTCTCCATGGCTTTTCTTTAGTCGGTTGGTTTTTGCAGCACATTTTAGAATGAGATTCCTACACTTTGTCTTAGCTGACGCAGAGCCACCTCCTCCTTTCCAGGCTAGCTGCACTGCAGTGCTGCACTCTCTCTCTCTCTCTCTCTGTTCCTGCTCCTCTCACATTAGTATATCATATGTCTTCAAGACATATACCTTCTCCTTTCCCTTCTGTTGAGATTTTGGATGTACTATTTTGTCTCTATGCTCAGGTGCATATGCTTCAGGAGTTGGATTTTGTCTTAAGTAACTTTGTATGACTCACACTTTCTTTATCATAGAAACTATAGAAAAAATATATATTGTGAAATCAGACTGAATGTAAGAATAGGAATAGTACCTGCATCCCATTTAGAGTTCAGTTCAAGATGAAAACTATCAGTTCGCCAGCAATTCAGTGTTTCAGTGTCCATGGAAATGTCAACTTTGATTAAATGGTGACTTAAAAATCAATATGGCAAATGTAAGAAAATGTTTAAAAAGTCTGTTAATATGATATTTTCTCTAGGTTTTCCTTGACTATAGAGAGAACTGGAAATCAGAAAAGTATATTACTTAAGATTTCAGGAAGGGTCTATAAATATTTAAATGAATTATAAATATTGACAGTAAAGTACAACATACTGAGTTTTCTTTTTAATTTTCATAATTCTTGTGATTTTTTAAATTTTTAGAATGAACTGGCATTAATACATATGATATTCATTTTAAAATGAAATAAATTTGAATTGATGTCTCCTATTAAAATATCCATGAAGACACAACATAAAATAGTATTATTTTCTAATCAAAAACTATCATGAAGTAAAGCTTTAATGACAAAACTAAACCACAATTAAAAGTCACAGTACAATAACTAATTATGCTAACATAAAAAAGAAGTCTGTAAATCCATAGAAAAATTATCAAATATCTTGTGGGAAAGTAGCCAGTTACTGTATTAAAATTCATCAGAAAAATAACTAAAATAACAGTAAGATTTTGAAAAATGCTCAACCTCACATAAAAGCAGTGAAATAAATATGATATAACAATATTAAGCCAAAATCTACTTAAAATCTCATATTAAAAAGAAAAACATTTCTTGTTCTTAAGGCCAATTGCTGAGACAACTGCACATTCACACGATTAAATGGAGCACAATGCATCCATGCCCATCAAAGTTCAATGTGTTAACTTCTAGGTCCAATATTCACTTTTATGAAGTTAGCTTTAAAATATGTTTCAAAATGTGTGACATGATATAAATGTAAAGCTATTTATTGTATTGTGATTTTCAAAAACAAAAGATTCACTGTGAACAAATATGCATCAGTAGCATACTGATTCTATCATATTCCATTTAACAATGCAGTCTGTACATAAATGGGTGAGGGATAGCCCCATGAATTGATTTGGAATCATCTCCAAGATTAATGATTAAGTGATAAAAAGCACAACAATGTTTGTAGAAAGAAAAGAACTTCTATATAATATGACTTATTTATGACATGTTCTGAAAAAGCCAAAAGAAAATGTTGCATTCATTTCTAAGGAGACTGACAGCTGAAATATCAAAAAGAAAAATGAATTTTCACAAACAAATAAATGAGAAAAGACAAGGTGTCCATAGAATAGGTAAGTAAAATATTTATTAATAATAAAGTTAGAAAGTTACAGTACCAGTATATTCAAAACTAGTAGAAAGGTTTGAATAGAAAAATGAAGTTGACAGTGTCTTGGGCAGATATTTACTCATGTCTTAATTATAAGATAAAAACTAATCATGAGATAAAAACCTTGCTAGGTAGAAAGTATGTGAGATGATCAAATTAATTTTCATCAATAATAGAACAAACTACTGCCATATGTCTCACCTGTGATTCATTGAGAAGGACATAGAAGCACTTCTGGCAAATAATACACTAACTCACTTTAAGCATTGCCATCATTCAGCATTATAGTAATTTGAGACAAACACAGAGATATCGTGTAAGATAACTGGTCTACCGGTGCTTCAAAAATGTCAAGGTAAAGAAAAGATTAAAGAAGAAAAAAGGCCTAACAGCTAAATGAAATTCTTGAAAATGGATTAGATTGAGCCAGAAATAAAAACAAATATTATATTCTGATCTTACCAGGACAGCTCATTCTTCTAACATGTTATTCTTTTATTCTCATTGAAGTGTATATACTGTGTGTTTTCTACAGAGAAGTTTTAGAAGACATTTATTTTCAAATCATTTCCTAATTCTTTGTCCAATATATTATCTTAACGATGTATCAGGAAGCATTGTTTATTTTAGTGAAGATTAATTTTCAGATTACTTACACCTAAACATGATGTCAGAATGTATATATGTCATACTGTCTATGAAAGTCATTTGAAGTTCTGATGTTATATCTTTATATGGTAGTGATTTTCAAAAATAATCCCTCCATTTTGGTGCTAGTTAGTAAATGTATTTCATTTCTGCATACTATATTTACATTAGCCATTTTTCCGTGAGTTCTAGTAGCTTCTCAAGATTGTAGTTGTGGATACATATGTGCATATAATTCAACTTCTAGATAGGAACAATCATGCTTAGTTCTTCAGAATTTATGGCTTTTAAATTTTCTCTTGCTTCTTGCCCTGAGCAGAGCATCCAGTATAATACAGAAGTGATTCACAAGACTAGATACCTTTGACTCTTTAATACTCATGTGAAAAGTATTTAGTTTTCAGCATTTATTATGCTATTAGTTGCAAAGTGTTTTACATTTTCTAGAATCTTATTTGTTTGCTTTCTTCTGGTACATAATTTGCCAGTTTGAAGGAGTCCACTGGAATTATTAATTTTTTAAAGAATTTTGTTGAATTTCATAAAAATATATGCATGTACGTATATATACAACAATATTTTTCTTCATCCACGACAATTATCATATTTTCTATCTTATTATCTAAACATAAATTTAATTAAATTATTTGATTTCTGAATGCTAAATCAAAGTCTTATTTTTTAGTAAATAAACATTATTTTGAAAAATGTGTATTTCTGCTGTTATACAGATCTTTTGCTCTTATATTTATGACAAATATTATTTGGTCTCTTCCCTAAATGTAACGTCTCTGGTTTTCTCTAAAGAAACAATTGCTAATCATAAAATCAACTAGAAAATGTTCTTTCCTTTTGAATTTTCTGGACAAGTCTGTGCAGAACTGGTTATATTTCTTTACTTCGTTATGGATAGTATACTCCAAAGAACACAACGGTGCGTGGAAGTATCTTTGAAGGTATGCATTTAACTATGAGTTAATTTTCATTAATAGATATAGATCTAGTAAAACATTCCTTCAGGAACTTCTATAGTTATAAACTTACCTTCAAAGAACTTTTCAAATACTTTGGCAACCACAATATTTATTATTCAATACTATACTTACCTATTATCTATAGTTCATAAACATTTACTATTAATACTGGAAATTTCTCTTTGTGTTTCACTGCCTTTTATAATTCACTTCATATATAGTATTTTTAATTTTATAAATTTTTTTAATGAGTGGAGCAAAGCCAATACTACTCATTTCATCATATTTAAAAGAAAAATACACAGTGCAACCTTTCATATGTCATATCTCTATATATGCAAATATAAGTATATACTTATACATGCACGATCTTTTTCATTTTCATACATATATTTAGAAATATGTAAACTGGAAATGCTCAATTATTTTCATCCAATGATGATGCCTGTTTAGAAACTTTTAAACAACCAAATAAATATGATTAATAAAACAGTTTAAAGAATCAAAAATTAGTATCATAATCAACTATTTTCTTATATTAGCAATGAACAATTAGAATTTGAATTTAAAAACAATAATATTTATATTTCAGGAAAAATGAGATATGTATAAACTTAACAAAATATACATATAAGGTCATTATATGGGGAACCATAAGACTCTGATGAGTGAAGATCCAAATAAAATATGTATAAATAAATAGATATAAATAAACTACAGGGCAAAATAGCTCAGGCTCTTTTTAAGATTCAGTATTAGTATTAATCACTCCTAGATTGATGTACAGACTTAATACTTTCCTAAAGAGTCAAAATTTTATTTTGTGCATGTCTAGAAATTGATATTAAAATGTATATAGGAAAAAAAATTAACCAGACCCAGAATAGTCAAGGCAACAGAAATTAAGAATTTATGGTATAGATAAACCCAAAGCAGAAAAACTGTCATGCAGATGAAGGCCGGGCGAGGGTCAGATCAGTTCCACACACCTCACTGGCTGCCCATGTGCCTCCAACAGACAGCTGGGAGGGGCAGAGTCTCCTCAGAGGGCAGACCTTTCCTACTCTCTCCTCCCGTGCAAGAAACTACATAGCGTCAAGATGCTGTAGAGTATCTATGGAAATAATAGCGAAAATAGTAACTTCCATCAGCCTAGAAGAAGTAAAAGCAATTCTGTGTTGGAACATTCATGTGTTCTGAAATCATCTCTAAGGAAACAAAGCATCTCACACAGACACACACACACATAGATGTTTGCTAGTAATACCTTCGGGAAATTGAAAGAAAAGAAATTGAGGCAGTTCTGAAGGACATATGACAGAAAAATGTCAGATATCCAGAAAAACAGAAATATGTGGAGGAGTATTTGGGAAATGAGCAAAAAATAACACGAACAAACAAACAAAAACCACTAAGAATTACCAAGAACTTATGAATCAAAAATTGGTCTCATAATCAAATCCTGGAACAAATACACTAAGTTCAGTAAATACAAAAATAACAGTTTAAAGAAAAGGTCTTGATAGAATCAGCACAAAAAATATATAGAATAAAAATATACTACTATTACAGTAAATTAGGAGGTAATGATCACATACAATAAAATAATACACCTTCGAATTTATACTTCCAGTTTTATAAATACCTTACAGACATTAGAAAAAAAAGAAAAAGGGAAAGAAATGCAGTACATGGTGGCATATGTTAAAAACACAGGTAAAAAATGCTGCTTTGGTGTCAGGGTTGGCTATCGCTGACTAGTTACCTAATGGCTGAAGCTAATAGAAAAATATGATTAGAACATAAATGATAAGGCTCAGAGGCTCAGTACGAAACTGCACCTAAGCCTTCCAGAATCCCTTCTCATAAAAGAAAAGAAGGAAAACTCGTGGTGAGTTGTACAAAGAGAAAGGAACACTGCTCAGCATTGCAGCTCAGCACATTTGTTCAGCAAGAGGATTGACTGTCATGGTGCTCTGTGGAGGACATTGTGGGTTTTCTTGAGGAGATTTGCTTTATTGTTTTCTTAATTTTCAGGTACATTAAAGAGTTTTAATTTCAGAGGTTGATTAGAAGAAGGTCTCACTTCCTTTTGCAGAAATATATAGTAAAATAACAACAAAAGTATATTGTACACAGACAAGTAAAAGATAAGAGTGCTCAGCACCTAGAATTCAAATAGCAACTGAAGGTAACATTTTTATAGAATGGAACTTGTATTATCACGTCTTCTTTGGCAGGAGAGAGACCAAGGAAAGAGTTATAGGTATGGTGATAAAATATTCACTACTTTGAAATAAACAGTGGTAACCAAATGTTAACGTAATTTATTGTGTGTATTTTCAAATACACCAGCACATATCTAGCTCCTGAATTTAGCACAGTTGTATTTATGATATGACAATGATGTATAATTAGATTTATGTCAAAGTACTAGCAAGGTAGGAGAAACTTTATTTAATTTTCTTATGTGTTCTTTTTGTATTATGTTCCTACCAAATCAGGACATGATGAATTATTTAGTAAGAGTTGGCAAACAATTCAGCAACCCCTGCACATAAAATAATTCTGATTCCAATAAATGTGTTTTTGACAAATGACTCATGCTCACATGATTTATCAACTTAATGGGGAGTGGACCTACAGTGGCAGAATGAGCGGGCCTCTTTTGCACTGGGTCTTATCTTTGCATGCTGAGAGGAAAAAGGCAGAAATTATATCCATGAGGAGGTTAGAAAAATATTATGTTTGTGTTAAGCTGACAGCATATGGATCAAAGAACAGAAAATAAAGAAAATGCAATAAAGACACACAAAGTTTACTTTTATCTTCAATCATGAAAATTATTTGTGTCTGTGGAAGAAAGGAAAAAAAAACCTATTAGAGTTAACTGAGCATATTAAGCTATAAACCACATAGTGACTTCTTACATCATAAACTCACTTCCAAAGGGCTTACAGTCAGTGCAGATTTAGAGACCTCAGCAGACTGCCTCGCCTTCTTCAAGCCAGTGGTAGTTTCTTGGAACCAGTACAGGCACTAGGGCTGTGGGGTTATTTTTTGGTCTCTATTCTGATTTGCAGAACTCAACTTGCTTTGAGTTACTCTGTCTCTTGAGAGTTCTCTTCAACACATGCAGTGATGTGACTGACAAAAGCATCCACTCAAAACTCCATTGATGTGTAATGAGGCAATGTTTGAGTCTAGTCCAGGAAAGTAAAAGTTTGTCACTGTAGCAACCCAAAGGCCACAGACAAAAGAGGTAAGTGAATATCTTCTTAAGGTTAAAATGAACAAAAACCCAGTGTACAGGGAAATTAACACGGTATGTATAGTAGGAGTTCTTAAACAAATGATGTCAAAATAAATAAATAAATTGGCATTTGTGACATCAATTCACTGTAATGTATACTTGTTTTGTTATTCACAATTTAGGTCATGAATCAAATTTTTTAAAAAGAGAGAGACATATAGAAAGGGAAAGAGCAGAGATGTACAAACAGTACTAGGCATTTTATACCAAAATAAAATGCTGCAATGAAAATATTGAAAATGTTGTAGATTTTTAGATATGACAAATTATAAGATTTTTTTGGAAAGATCTTTTGAAAGAAACATTTTGAAATGTCTATAGGATTTTTAAAAATATGTAGATTGAGAGAGGATTGGGCTAGAAAGATACATGAAATAATACTGGCCATGGAGTTTGAGAATCTCAAAGCCAGTTGATGAGTATATGAGAATGGTTGCATTATTCTCTGTCTGTGTGTGTCAGACATTTTCTAGAAAACAAACAAAAAGAATGTACTTTGTTGATGGTGCAACAGATAAAATTGTTATAATGTGTGTAAGATCAACAGAAGCATCAGAGTGGAGAATTATGAAACACCCATCCAAGAATAATGACGTTTCCGTGTTTATAATTGAGACATACATCACCATATAAAGTATAAGTTGTAGAAAATGTTTAGTCCAGTTTAGCAGCAAAGGAGAAGTCATGGAAGGGAAAAACATGAGGTAAATTGAAAAACAGACCGCTACGATGGAAGTACATTAAAACAAGAAGACTGGATGTATAGACACGGCTAAATCATGCAGAATTTTAGTACCTTATTTTAAATATCCTGGGAATTCTTAGGAAAAATTTTTTAAAAAGTTATAGCAGGGAAAACAGAGTTATGTTTAATTAAAAGATTATTGAGAGAGGGCCGGGGATTTAGCTCAGTGGTTCTGGTACCTGCCTTGCAAGCAGAAGGACCCGGGTTCGATCCTGGTTATCACATACAATACTGGGCATGGAGACTCACACCCAGCAGCAAGGAGTACCACATACCACAGTGCCGGGCGTGGTGGCTCACACCTGTAATCCCAGCACTTGGGAGGCAGAGGCAGGAGGATTGCTGTGATGTGAGTTGGAGGCTGAGCTCAGGGCCAGCCTGAACACAAAGCGAGACCCTATCTCAAAAAAAAAAAAAAAAAGATTATTGAAAGAATACTGATTCTTTGAAAGTAGAGGCACAAAAGATAGAGGCAGAGAAAGAGTGAGGAGCTCCGTGTACGAACACACCCTCCCAGCCAGGAGTGTTTTGCTCCTCAAACCAGGTCTTTCCTCTGAACATGGGCGACTGGGGGACGGCATTTAAGATCTAAGTCACAGCCTAGGCCGCAGTGTGTCAGAGCAGTCACCAGTGTCCCCTGGAACAACCAGGACACATTTGTAAACCTATAACAACACCGTAAGAGCCGTGTAAACTTCACAGATCACAGCTTAAAGAAGTCAGAGCACTTGGTGAATAATGAGGAGCAAAATGATTGCAATTCTAGAGAGGAGTCCGCCCAAAGGAAGTTGCTCATCCTTCCCGGAAAGGACCTCATCCCCCTTTCCCGGGACTTACTTAGCTCTGTGAATACAAGGTCCATGGAGAAATCAGTTGTATTTTAACATATCATCAAGGAAGAGTAAGAAGAAAATATTCACAGTAACACAAAGACTCAAATTGTGCGTTAAAAGCAAAGGATGGATGAAAATATTACATGGAAAATGGCAGGACGTTCCCGCAACTAATATGACCCATAAAGACTACGCTTTTGGTAGTGATCTGTAAGTCTAAGGTTGTACTGCAAAAATGCCAATAAGGTGTGGTTCTAATTTCATTGAAAATTACAGGTTAATTAAAAGTAAATTCAAATGAAAAACGGAAGTATCACCTGTGTTAATGAAAGGCATCTTGACAATGTAATCCCATTACCAGATACTAAGGGTTATTTTGAAAATACACTAATTAAGACATTGTGCCGCTAACAAAATGGCACAATGTGGTAAACCGAAGGAATCAGGAAAAGAAAAACAAGACTCACAAACTGACTCTGACAGAAATGATCACATGATTTATTACAACGGTGCTTTTAAAATTCAGTGGGAGAAAAGATGGTATTGCCAAAGTATTAATACTCTACCTGGATTTTGTAAAAATAAAATTTATAGAAATAAAATTTGATTTTTACTTCATATCATACAAAATGATTTGACATAGATCATAAGTTTATATGTGAGATTTAATTTTTCACACTTAGAGGAAAAAGATACAAGATTATATTTTCATGACCTCAGGAGAGATGAAATTTAAGATTTTTGCTTTGTTTATTTAAATACTATTGAAAAGTTAGAACATATAATATCTAACAAAACAAAAAATAGTTTTCAACAATTACTGTTATACTAATTTCTGTATGAGTATGAAAATAGAAGTCAAAAAGTAGGACAATAGTTTACATGCACTCACAAACACACTAAGCAAAAAGTTACATTTAGAAAACATAAAGGTCTCCTATCAACTAATTGAAGATATCCTAATAAACACTGACATAACAGAAAAGAGACTTGACCAAGTATTTCTGGAAGATGGTATTGTGGTGATGAGTAGTAGCATTAGTACTTCAAAGAATGCAACCCAGAGTAATAAAGATGTACCAATGTGGGTAAACTAAAATAACAGCAAATACACTGTCTTGGAAAGCCAGTCGAATGAGAAAATCTCATATAATATAGATTACAATGTTAATCATTGCATTCAACTCTGAAATATATTTAGCCAACCCATTTGAAGCAAAACATATGCGTATGAGATCCAGGGAACTCGTTTCTCCATAACCATCCAACAGAAAGAACAGCTCTTGTTTAATGCAGACATAGACACTAAATACAGGGAAATGAACATGAAACTCCTTACAAGATACGTGCCAGAATGGCCACTCTGACGTTACATATAGTATTAAACAGTGCAAGTAACACAACATGAGCATATAGTGGATTGATGCAATATTGTGTGTTCATACAATGGAACACAGTGCCAATATTTAGTGAAAAACAGTGGATGGCTGCAAATAGTAAGAAGGATGACTCTTAGAGATGTGATTTTAAACAAAAGAGTACAGGCACAGAAAAACTCACTACAGCATGATTTAACTTCTGTGCAGTTGGAAAGCAAAACTAATGTATGGGAAGTATCCCAGATAGCAGTTATGGAGGGCAGCCACCTGGACGGCAGTCAACAACTTGCGTATTTAGTGAGGTGCTGATTACATGTGAAAGTATAGCATTTCCTTAACCTAAACACTTAGATATTTGAATATTTTGGTTTATGCATTTTGACCATCTAGCATAACCCTGACAAAATATCACAGGCTGAGGGGCTTAAGCAGCATTTATTTTCTGAGTTTTTCTGTCTAGAGGTCCAAAGCCAAAGTCTGAGCAGGCTTGGTTTTTCCAGAGCATTCTTTCTCCAGATGGCTCTGTACTGTGTCCTCCGCATGTCTTGTGTCTGCATTGGCACACGTCCGCGTAGAGCTGCCCTTGTTATAGTGGTACTAGTCATAGAGGGTGAAAACCCACCACTGAACTCATGTTGCCTTAATTATTTCTCTAACACACCACTTCCAGATACATTCACTTTCTGAGATACTAAGAACAAAGAGTTTATCAAATTAAATTTGCAGGAACACAGTTGAGTCAATAACAAGAAGTAGTTTAAAAATCAATAAGAAAAGAATTGTAAATCAAAACTGAAGTTCAAAGCATCACCAGGAAAATAAGGTTGAAAATGAGCCTTGACATAGAACAGCTCTATTTGACACTTGAAAACTCTGAGTTTATGGTATCACCATGTCCATGGGAAAGTGTTTTCCAAAGAAAGATGCATTAAAATATTTCAAATGCTCTTCAGAGATCAATGGTAAGAGAATCTAGATGTGTATAATAACTTAATAGAAAAGAAGACTATTTCTAACCTTAACAGAAGCAGACTGACTTAAGTGGAAAAGCTAAGAGACACGATCAAGTAGGTTGAGGAAGGAAAAGCAGGGGAAAAGCAGAATAAGAGAGTGAAATCACTTCACTGGAGTGGCTACTCTGTGAGAAAGAGATGAAGTGAGAGTGGCTAAAAGGAAATAAAACTTTGACAGATGCTGTGGTTGGGGTTGGTTTTTGTTTGACGAGCTTGAGTAGACCTCTGTATGCTCTACTATTAGCCCATGTCAATGGAGCAGAAGTTTAAAATACGAGCGAAGAAAAGAGAACCAAGATATGCCTACAATAATACAACAAAAATGTCAAGTACTGCTGAGTACATGGGGCAAATGAAACCCTTCACCCTGTCTGTAAAATGGTGCTGCCTTTATGGAAATCAGAATGTCTGGTCTTCGGGAATTTAAATTAGAACTACCATTTGTAATCCCATAATTTCACTTTCAAGTGTTTATCTCACAGAATGGAAATTAGGTTCTCAGGGAGGCATCTGCAATCTCACGATCTTGACAGTAATATTCACAATAATCTAGAAAAAAAAACTATGTGTCCATTGGCAGAGGCACAAGTAAAGAAAGTGCCATAGGTTTTGCTCCAGTTAAAGAGCAAAGTGAGAAGAGAAAGACTTTCTTACAGTCCATTGATTAGAACAGACTTGCAAACAACTAAATATATTTAATGTTTGAATGCCTACCACATCCAAGGGCAAGCACATCTGTTAAGATTTAAGAACAGGGAAGATAATTACAGGGAAAGATGATGGGTGTCTATCATGATGACTGCCAATGCTGGTATCTGCAGAGTAAGATTCAGTGTCTAGTTCATACATCGGTAAGCCTTGTGATATTAAAGGGGAAAGAAATAAAACTAGTTTAAGCTTCTATTATGAATATTCAAATAAGATACACAAGAGTTAATGTTATGGATGTTTATGGAAATTAGATAAATAAAATATATATTTTAGTAAGATGGCTGCCATCTAATAGAAGTTTTGTAAATTAGATGAATTATAAGTTTAAGAAGAGCTTCATGGATATAATACTTATGATAAAAAATTCAATTTCCAGAGGGAAGAGTTCAAAATAAATAACATGCCTAGTGAAGAGCTGGTGAGAACAACGACTTGGAGGAGAGTGCTGTGCCTGACACAGAAACAGGGATGACAGCAAAGGCTCGGGGTGCGCAGGTGCCCTGTGGGCACAGCTGTGGGCACAGCTGTGGGAGCAGCATGGAGGTTCAGGAAGAGTTAGGACCACAGGGAGGCGATACTTCATGGCACACATTAGATAAGGGGCTAGAGTCCCAAGTTGATTAGCCATCGTTACAGATGCTTCTGTAGAAATAGCCCATTGACCCTGTTTTACCAAACAAGTTCTACTTAGGTAGCAGAACACATGAAATTAAGAATAGTTATTCAAAGCTGCTAATTCTCTCACCCTCTGTTCTTGACTTTATCCCCCACTTTACCACCAGCCACATGAAAGGATGGAAAGACAGAAACAGTTTAGTGGAGAATAATATATCATTCTCTTTCACTGAGAGGATTTTACACCATTGAAGCCACGTTATCTCTTTTATGATTGTCCATACTTTTGGCAGAATTAGTCTCTCTTCCCCTCCCCCCTAACCAGCCTCACCCCATGTCACAGTTAATGTTAGTTTGCAAATCAGTGGTACACAATGGAAGTTGATCCCTTTGCCAACTTTATAGATAGTATTTTCTATATAACTATCGTATATTACCTCTGAGAAGAGTTTGATGGACTCAGACACGACAGTGTAGACACATGAGTTTATCTGTAGAGCAGATGTATACTCTTCTGTGTGCAGCTTGTGCAGTTTCTCTGCTCTAGTTTCAAGAATACACAGAATTCCACCATGTTGATTTTAGTGCACCTGGATACTCATTTTGAGGGGACTTTCAGGCAGTTAGAATTGCTGATTTGACACTTGACATCCAGGTTGTGTTGTGCTGCAATGAATTTACTTCTTGCCAAAGAGTGATTTAAAAGAATAGGCCTAATTCTTTCTCCCCAGTATCTAATGCATTTGTTAATTTTACAAAAGGTCAGCAATGTCCAATTTCCTCCTCTTAGAGTAAGAAATTCTGATTCAAAGTGATGAAGCCTGCGTCTGTACATATATGTGACTATGCTAGTCCCCTCCAACCCTTCTGTTATATAAACACTGTTGTTCATATTTGAGGCATCTTAGGATGCTCATCTAGTCCTCCACCGTGATGAAATCTGGAGACTTTAATATGAAAGTTTCCATTGCCTTCTTCTCCTGGGAGAGATCATGCATCACCAAGAAAGCCCTGCCAAACTGATACCTGTTAAAGTCACAGCTCTTAATCTCTGATGCACATAGACTCATCCTACCATGATGTGATCAAGTCTAACCTTTAAAACTAAGACCATATTATTTCTTCCTGAAAAGTTCAGGTACAGGTATCATAGCTTCATGCTTCCATAGCACTTTTTAAAGAATGCTGTTTTTAGTGGTCACATTATCTGAATAATCCTGTATGTGTTTGTGTCTTCATTCAGCTTCACTATGAGCACATCCTGTATCATCATTTTGTACAAGAAGACAGCCAGAATATACAAAGTTCTAAAAATAAAAGAAGGAACACAGAGTGTCTTTGAAAATGCACATGATTTAGGATGATGTATAGTTTGTCTGTTTCTTATCAAAGTTTATTTTATGCTTCCTTGGAGGAAATATCTGATGATATTCTGTGAATCTTTTTCTATATTTGTGGAGTTAAAGAATTGTACCAGCATCGTGGAGCTACAACTCAGAGGCATTCTGTAAATCAAACATTAATAAAACTTCTAAGTCATAAATAAACTAAGATTTATCACTTGTCTCTAGGTTGACACTGCCATTATTCTCAATTACAGCAGGGCTCTCACGCATTCTTCACTAAGTGTCCTGAGAGATACGAAATGAGGAGAGTCTGCTGTAAAAATAAATTCTGCAGTGGTTACATCTTATTTATTTAAATATTTCCTTTCATGGTTATTTTTTAATATCTGTAGAATTCCTTGGAAAGGTAATGGCATAGTATGGTAGACAGGACATTTAAAAATTGTGTTGGGGTTCCAGCAGACACTTGAAATTTCAGAATGCTTAACCACTACTCCACATTCAGAGTTTCGTAATTAATTAGAGAGATGAAAGTAGTAGGAATCAAGAAGCAGGATCTATCTTCACCAGGATACCAGCTGCAGTTACCTCTTTGATGAGAAAGAAGACAAGATATTCTGGCTCTGAGCAGCAGAACTGCCTGGCATTGCCACCTGGGCTGTAGGAGAAGCGCTGTGCCCTGACCAAAGTGGCAGAGAACCTCACTAATATTCTCAACTCAAAAGCCATAAGTTGGATACCCAAGTTGAATGATTAAAGTATTATTAACCTCTCTTCATGATTTATGTATACCAGCTCTTGTTTTAAGTACTTTGGCCAGTTGATTCATGCAATGCTTATCAATTTCTAGAGTAGTAGACATACTGTCAGTAGATAAAACAAGGCCTTTAATGACCAGTAGATAAGAACTGATCTGTGAGGAGAACTAGAGTTTCACATTTCTGGTGAGATAAAAAATCAAACTCCCCAAAACACATCCCATGACAGAAAGATCTCAGTATTCAGGAACAGGCTCTGTGTTGTGCTGTGGAGATTGGTTCAAGCAGACAGGTGTCTCAGAACCCCACAAAGATGGGCAAGGCTTGTGCTCGTGACTGTCCAAGTGGAAGACAAACATACCCTCCATGTTAGAGGCTTGGATTGGATAGCAGATTATTCACCCAGGTGAACAGCTCTACACATTCCCTATGGTCAACTCAATGGGGTTTGCTTGCTTATGACTGTCATAGTGTCATTCACAGTCAGGGGAGTAAGAATGAGTCCAATATGTAGGATGTGGACATCTATGATAAGTGACACTATGAGGTTGATTATGAGCACTATATAGAGAATTGGATCTGAGAAAACAAAGTTAATCCATTTAATGGTCCGTAGGGCAGGAGGACATTAGTTAATGTTGACAGTAAGAGAGATTTGTTTTGTTTTGTTTTGTTTTGAGACAGTGTCTCCTTTTCAGTTGAGGCTAGCCCTGAACTCACTATGTAACCCAGGATGGCCTCAAACTCACAGCAATCCTTCTACCTCTGCCTCTTGAGTGCTGGGATTACAGGCATGAGTCACTATGTCCAGAATTGTGGCGTGTGGTTACTGGGGTCAAACTTGGGACTTTGCACTTGCCAGACAGATCCAGAACTACTGAGCTAAATCTTCGGCCTGACAGTAAGAGAGTTTTATTATCACACACGTTCCTTAACAAACAAATCTTTGTCAATTTTTGTTAATTCTTTCCAACCCAATTTCAAAATGTTCAAAAACTGTGCCTTTACTATTACAACTAGGAACATGTATCAAGATTTGGGTAATGCCTATACATACAGTCTATTTGTTAAGAAATACCATGTGTCTTTGACAACAATTTGTATTCTAAAATTCTTGGGTCACCTTTTTGTGGATGTCTGTCGTACTGATTTTTCAGATTTCTTATATTTCCTGATTTTTGATTGATTTTATCATATTCTCAAAGAGTAGAATTAAAACATTCTATTAGAATCATGGATATGGACACTTTCCTAGTTATACATGCTTTTAATTTACATAGTTTGAGGTATGTGTTTTAGTAAATACACATACATTTATATCCACTGTATTTCCTGATGAATTATTTAATGATTATGGAATTACAACTTTATCTTTAATAGCATTTTCATTTTAAATTTGCATGCTGTTACAGTAAATTTGTTCCAGCGACCTTCTTTTGTATCCTGTTATACTACATCTCTTTTTCAATTCTTTTTCATTCAACTTTGTATTTAAGGTGGATCTGCCACAATCAGCATACAAATTATACAGACAAGTTTTCTTACTCAAATCAGATTGATAATCAACGGCTAAGGGGGACCGCCTCTCCCCCGAGAATGTCCTGCAATACTGATGACTTCTACCTTCTGTGGGAAAAAAAAAGTTTTGGGATTGACAATAAGTTAAAGATTGCTGTAAGACATTACGGGTCTGCAAGGCAAACTGTAAACACAGCAACACCCAATGAGAGATGCGAGAGCAGGACATTAGGGAAGAAGAGGAGGAGGAGGCAGAAGCTGGAGTTAATACCACAAGCCACTGAGCACCCGAGCTTCCAGGAGCTGTAAGAAGCAAGGAAGCCACCTTTAGAGTATCTGCAGGAACCACAGCCCTGGTAACAGCTCATTTCTGGATTCTGGGGCCCTTGATATCTGGAAGAATACATTTCTGTTGGTTTAACTTAAAATATGTGTAGTAACCTGTTGTGGCATTCTAAAGACAAGAATACAGGCACAATTGACCCGGGCTTCTAATGAGCAATTGGGCTACAGCACTAGAAATTTCAGATCATTTTTATCTAACTAAAGATCAACATGGTGTAAATCATGGATTTATTCAGTCTGAGGAGGAATTTCTCTGTAGCTCTCTTCTTGGGTCAATCTTCATAGTGGTCATAACTGAAAACTTGAGGCATATATCAAGGATCTCCCATTGGTGCTTGGTCAATGCTTAAGAAAATGTTGGGAATTTTATTTTTCTTCTCACATACTGACTTAGGAAATAAAACTCAGCAGCTCTAAATTCCTGACCAACATTTTTGAATTTTGTTGTGTAGGTCTTTATTCCTATACTCCTCATGTGGCAGGTCTTCAGTGCATTTTCTCTCTCCCTCCCTCCTTCCTCCTTCTTTCCCTCTCTCTCTCTGTCTTCTCCTTTCCTTTTCTACTCTTTTTTTCTATTTATAATTTTCCTCCAAATAATTTAGCTGTGAGAAGGTCCATTAGTTACAGAACATGAATTGCTAGCAATCCTTCTTATGAGCCATACTACATATGTTATGGTACAACTTCCTGAAAAGCCTATTGCTATGGTAAGGTCTGCCCTTTCCCCCATTTCTTCAGTCTTGTGCTGTCCACACAGCCTTGTGATTTCCATCTTTCCAGAAATGATCTTAAATCACCAGGTACATTCGACACACAAGAATGCGATATAAGTGGCAGAAAGAGAAGCTTCGAGATGTTTGAATTTCCAATGAATATAAGTCTATTTTCTGGGTTTTCATTTATATCCTCTTAAAGCCACTGATATTTCTAATATTGATAAACAGCTAAGTAAAACTTATGCCAGTGACCTACAGCTTCACAGAACTTTTACTACTGATGAAACTATATTTCTATTATTCTCAGATAAGCAGCTTTTGTTCATTAGCCAAAAAATTGCATTTAATTGTTAGTGCTGAAATTAGGAACATAGTTTGCAACCATGACACCTGATCAAGTATAAATAAATTTTTAGAATTCAGCACATCTTCTGTTTGGAAGAATACATTTATAAAAGTTTGTTTATTATTTTGTTCCATTTCGTCTAGTGAACTGCTTGCAATTTCCCCCACTAGTAAATATATCCCTTCCTTTTTGTCTTCTCTTCATACTTTTTCTCCCACATTAGGCTTTCTTGGGGGTCTATAAATATTCCTCCCTCTAATGAGATGAGCTGTGTGACAGGGAACAGCTTGCGGTATTTACAGTCTCTGCTCTTTAGACTGAGACGGGAAGTCATCAAGTGCAGCCCAAAGTACTCTACTCCTATTAAGGAAGGAGAACTGCTGAAATTACTTAATGATATACACAACTTTTGTTATTAGCTATATATTGATATATGAAGACTTGAGATTGGCTGCTACACTGAGAAGAAGTCATTTTTCAATCAAACTCATTTTCCAATGCTGCTATATTGAAAAAATAACCCTTCACATCAGATTTATTGGATGGCAACATTTTTTTCTAGATCTCTTATAGACATATAATCTATATTAGTGTCAAGACGTTATATTTATAGGTGCAATAGAAACACCTCTGATATCAGATCAAGAAAAGACGAGTGTTGGAAATCATGATTTATATATTGTTTGGGAATAGTGCTTGAGAAGCTCAAGGGTCAGAGCAGTGCTGCTTCCCAAGTATCCATCTCTCTTCATCTCAGAAGGATTAAGAAGTGTATCTGGAAGCTAAAAAACATGTTTCAACAAATGATGTGCTATTGTTTGAAGAGGTTTTGTTCCTACCAAAAAATTGATCTTGAAGTTCGGTTTCCATGAGCATAAATCATAATACATCACTGTGAGTGGGTTCAGAGATGTCTTGCAGATTAGAAAAGCCCAGGTCAGAGTAGTGTGTGGATTATTGATGTGGGCCGGCGTGCTGCAGGAAGAAGACCCAACCTTGACCTGCTACCTTAGTGTATCCATTACGTTAGCTGATACTGAAACACTTGGGGCCAGGCTCAGGCACAGGAAGTTCTTCCAAACGCTAATGTTATACTTATATAAAAATAACTATAATTTTTGTAAATGTAGCTCATTTAATTAACATTGGATGAGTGCTCCATACATACTGCACAATCTCTGTGCACCAAAAGAAAACTCAGCATGCAGTTATTATGTTTGTCCTCAAGGAGTTCAGAGCCCAATATGAATAAAAATTATAATAACAAAGCCTCTGATAGTCACTGACTTTCGTCTGACAATTGTTACTCCTCTGTATGTTTTTACTTTCAATTCATTATGATAATATTATTCCAACTTTGCGGTTGGGGAAACTGAGGAGTAAAGAGTTTATACATATTGCCCAGTGTTTCAGAGCTTGTAATTGGCAGACCCGGAATTTAAACTGAGGGACTCTAACTCAGCACCTGCGCTATGACTTCTCACACTATGCTGGCCATGGAATTCCAGGGAACTAATGAAATTGTGAGCAGAATGTGACAAAGCCACTTCCTTGGCCAGTGATGCTGGAACAAAATCTGATGTGTTAGTGAAAGTTTACAAGATGCTCTGTGTTGGAAAGGACATAATAAGTTCTCTCTTTTTGAGCATTGGTTGACTGACTGATTAATGGAGTTAATCTCAGGAAACACTAGACAAATTAGTCTTAAAACAACAAGTTAGAGTATATCTTGGCGGTAAAGGGTCGAAACACAGCTCAGGTTGTTTTCGGGGAACAGAGGCAGCATTTCTGAGGCTGTATGAGCACAGTCGTCAATGTTTCCTGATAGGAAAGGATTGTGACAATCCCTCTTTCTGTCTGACTTTTTCCATGTTGAGTACAAAAAAGGATACTAATTATGAAGAGCATCATGTTTAATGGAAGGAATATCAGACAGACATGTTCACTGTTTTTCCTCTGAACACTTGAGAACACATTACCTAGCCATGTTTCATGGTTTTGGGGACCATGTGATGAAGCTCTGGACCATGATTTATAGGAGAAAAGGCGAAGTAACAAGCAGGTTTAGTCTTTAAAAATAGTTTTCTATGTCTTCGAGGTCTCTCATACCTGCTGGCAGCAACTTTGAAGATCATCTATTTCATATGATGAAGTTCCAAGCAGGAACAGTCTGATTAAACCCAAATTGGACTTTCCTTGATCTATAATATGTTATTTTGCCATCTACTGAGATGATGGGTTTCATAAGTGGCTTCAGATTACTCAAACAGGTGAATTCCACTATCTAATTAACCAAGATCCCAACATAACTTTCACTAGACTGACTTGTCTTCCCTGCCAACCTTGGAATTTAAGTACTGTGTGGCTGTGAATTTAGAATGAGATAGTCAGATAGATCTGGAATGATCAAAATAAAAGGAAAAAACATAGAAAAATTGTTTCTACTACTTTTCCCACTGTCTTTCATGTCTTTTGGTGTATTACTCCTCTTGGATACAGCTCCCAATGTTCTAGGACACTGATAATGCACAACCATGTTCCACCAATATGTGAAAAAAACAATCTTTCTAATAATAAGCTGTGATCTATTTTTGTAGTGTAGTTTCACACAACATTTTACCTTAATAACTAAATATTTAATTCTGTCTGACAATTTTCTTTCACCCATGTCACATTTAATGTCAAGGGGTGAATGCTATTTAATTCAGTCATCTTATTCAAACACAGAAAGATTTTATGCACATTTCCTATTTTTTACTAATGCTGTCATTGGATTTTGTTTTTATTAAATATTAATACATTTGTCTTCAGGAAAAATTAAATTTCTTTCCTTGAAAATCTCATGGAAAGAGGAAATTAAATTGAAAGGATTATGGTTAGTATTGTGCTTAAGGGAATCTCATCCATGTTAATCCTATTCGAGGGCCAGTTTTTATTACAAAAAATAACTTCAATTTAGGAAGTGGGTAGGAAATGTCAGAAATAAAGTGCACCAAGCAAAACACCACTTGTTTCATAATATAGATTATATATTACAATTAAAGACGTCTGTATAGCTTACACTTTCTTTTTTTTTTTAGACAGAATTTTACTTTGTAGTTCAGGCTGGTCCTGAGCTCACTATGTAGCTCAGGCAAGCCTCGAGCTCAGCAATCCTCCTGCCTCTGCCTCCTGAGTGCTGGGATTACAGGCATGAGCCACCACACCGGCATTGTGGAATGTGATTATTGGGGATCAAACTAGGGGCCTTGTGCTTGCGAAGCAGGTGCCAGAACCACTGAACTAAATCCCCAGCCCAGCATATACTTTTTCTTGCATTAAATTTCCCACAGTTTAGAAGAACTTTACCAAATGAGCAGAGATTTAAATAAAAGCTCCTGCCACGCTATGGGACACCTTTCTTTGTTCTCCAGAATGGTTTTTTCCTCATAGTACAAATGCAAGCTGTGCTGAGTGCTTGAAAATGCTGTAGAGTAGGAAGAGGCCTCATATCAAAATACTCAAAGCAGGGACGCAAGTAATAAATTGATCTGTCATAATTCAGAGCAAAAAAACTTAAACTCGAGTTAGAATGCTCTTGAGAAACTATTAAAAGACAAAGACTTAATGATGACATGAAACGTCATTTTTCCAAAGACAACAGAAGTAAAAGATGCGCCACTCTTCTTAGGGGTGTTCAAAAGTAAACTGTGAAATTTGCAAGTGAAACTGCTCCTGACCAGTATAAGCTGAGGGTCACCATGACTGGCGGTAGTAGGGTGTGGAAGCTCTGAGAGAATGGGTCTCAGTATCCTCATCCCAGATTCTGTGAGATTCCATGTTATCAGCATGAAATAAACTCGAGTAACGCATCAAACACAGCATTAAGCACTCTACCTGTGCCAACACCATCGGGGCTGGTGGAAAGTGTTGAGAGGAGCCGCTACCGTCCTTAATTAAGTATGTCCTCTGATAACGCGGTCAGAATCTCTTCAAACCCAAGAAACAGAAAGTAGTTAAATGCTGCCCTGCTTAGTAATGGCTCCGTTTCTCTTTCCCCATACCTGCTCTCCATTTACCAAAACGTTAGAAGATCGAGTACCTCCGTAACCACACTGAATGTGTGCAAGAACAAGATTCCTGGTAAAAACAGCCGCAGTACACTGCAGGGAGGGTTAGCGCGCAGGAGGCTGGCTCCTCCAGGTCCAGGCGCTCTGCGCCTGCCCAGTCATGTGAGCTATGCCTTTGCATAACTTGTTAAATATATACATAAGTGCATAAATATTTTAAAGAAACAATGGACTCTTGAATCTCTTGCTAATGCTTGTCTTAGTTGCTTCAAAGTAATGAATGAGCCAATGAACTTTTGTGTCCTGTGGAAAATGTACAAATATTCTCTAATATTGCTCTTAGATGTTATGCTAATTAATGTTAAATCACAAATAACAGATATTTAATTTTTTTTTAAATCCCAGAGAATCCATCAATTAGTGTCAAAGAGATTTCTCTAATAAACCTAGGCATGAATAAGATCATCGCTCATCAAGCTACGTGGCATAATATTTTACCCATTTTCTCTGAAATGTGAATCCCAGGAAAAGCTCAACTCTTTACCTTGACTCTTTGTGACATTTTAGTCTTTCCAGTCTAGACCAGGTCAGTAGCGTCCCTCATTTTTCCTGACCTTAACCCGGGGTGATTAGTATCTCTGTGCTTCATTTGTGGCTAGTTTTATAAGGGTGACATGTGGTTCTCATACTTGTCATGTTGGAGGAATGCCTTGAACTCTGCAAAAAAGCAGCTCATATCTCGAAGTGCATCTCTGAAAATAAACTGTCTGATTCCTCACTAATTAAATATTGTTTCTCTTTCTTTTCCTGCCTCTTCATTAACACTCCACAATAGGTGGTTATTATTCAACACGCCCTAAAAAGAGTTGTCATCTCTCCCTGTAGTATACGGAGACAGCATGGCTATTAATGGGAGTTCACTGGTTAAGGGCTTAAAATGAGTGAACGCAGGATCTAACAGGAAAGGAAAGCACAATGAATATTTTTGACGTTATGAACGGAAGGACACCTGGAACATATTCATTACCTACCAATTTCTGAAAAGTTGCTTTCACTAGAGGAGGCAGAAAAAATAAAAATGTGTAACCTTTTGAGGCTAAGGCAGCAAAATAAAGACAAGATATATCATATTTCAGATGCAGAAAACCCTACAAAGTATTTGTGACATAGAGGGGAATTATTTTTACTTATAAAAACCATGTTTTTAAAACTAAATGCAATTAATCAACTGAAATGAATTGAAAAATTTAAATAAATATGACCCTATTGATATGGAAAAAAAACTAAATTAAAAAGAAGGAAACCAAACTGAAATATTTGTCCATATATTGTAGGCAAAATTTGGTAATTTTCACTGAAGGCTTATATTTCAATAATTTTTTTTTTTTTTGAGACAGAGTCTCACTTTGTGGTTCAGGCTAGTCCTGAGCTCAGCCTTGAACTCACAGCAATCCTCCTGCCTCTGCCTCCTGAGTGCTGGGATGACAGGCATGAGGCACCACGCCCGGCACTGTGGTGTGTGGTACTGAGGCATTGTTGTATGTGGTTACTGGGGATTGAACCTGAGACCTTGCACTTTGCAAAGCAGGCATTGGAACCACTAAGCTAAATCCCCAGCCCTCAATAATTATTTTTAAAAAATCCTATCTCTACTTATAGAAGATAATACGATATATAGAAAAACTATGGCTGAAATATGCTAATGTTTAATTTTCAATGATTTAAAAATATTGAAATCAATAAAAATAATAAAATATTTTATATAGCAAATCTTAAGGATTTTTAAAAATAACCTGTTGGCTTCATGTGTGCAACTAAACTCGTATGATATGAATTTAAGTTTTCTCATTGTTCCATTAAAAAAGAGGTATAGTATTAATAGTCTTTACCAAATTTATGTCTTCAGATTCACTATATTGATCCATTAAAATTTACACAAAGATATAGAACATCATATAAATGTTTTCTCTGGAAATCAAAATCAAAGCAAGTCATGAATAAAAAAATTTTACAGCAGCTGTATAATAAGATCATATTTTACTAGACATTTCTAAAACATCATGCATTAAACTGCAAAGTATTTAAAATTTGATAAGTGAAGATATGGCATAGAACATGATGTTAATTATGAATTATAAGCACATACTTTTATTAAGTAAATATCATAGGTTTAACCCAACCAGATCTTCTAATAGTTCATGACATTTTGTTTTCTCCTTTGTTGGATCTTCCAATGAATTTTTGATAAACATGTGTATATTACAGTTCACAAAATTGGAACAAGAATATATTTCATCAATAAAACTCTAAAAGGACTGTCTTACATTCAAAAAAGATGATAAATTGAACTTCAGAATTAAAGTTGCAGCTTTTCAAAATGTTCAATTAAAAATCAACAACTAACACTCTAGAGAGGAAGTATCCATCTACAAAATGACCATCTTTCAGAATGTGTATAAAATGTTCCCACACATGGGTAAAAAAATGACAAACAACCTCACAGAGAGGAGCAAAATATTTGAAAATACACTGCAAATAGGAATAAATCTGGCAACAAGTGTAAGAAAACACACCCAACCTCATAAATCAAGAGTAAAATGCCAGTAAAACTGCTATGCGATTTTACCACACTAAGTTCCTCTAGGCTGACTAAAGTTCAATGTCAGATATCGCATATTCAAAGTAGGTGCATAGTATCTACATATTTCAGTCAATTACCATCCAAAGAGCTGAAAGGATACTGGGAAACTCTTCTGAGGTTAAGGTCAGGAAAGAAGCTACAGGAGATGAAGGAGCAAAGAAATAGGAGGACAGAGAACAAGTCCTGTGGAACAATTTCAAAAGAGACAGCAGTGGAGGCCAATAACCACCTTGCACTCAGGTAAAAAGCTTCATAGAGTTTAACCTTAAGTGCATAGTGTGACCTTCAAGAAATGAGTTATCGTAAAAGAGTGAGTACAAAGCTGGAGTGAAGGTAACGCAGGAATCAATGTGACAGAAAAAAAGAAAGAGCGTATATTAGAAAACTCTCAAAAATATACACTAAAGAGTAGCTGTAGGATATATGCATTTGTGAAAAAAAACTCTCATAGGAATAAAAAGTCAAGTTTGTTTATTAGATGTGAAGAAACAGCTAATAAAATTGGAGTTATGAAGATACAAGAGAGAATATTGACAAATGCGAGAGCTAGGCTTCAGAGTGCCAGAAATAAACAGAGCAATGAGCACATATGAAATTTTTAGCAGGTGAAAACACAGAAGTGGCATTTTAGAGTGGGCAAAAAGAAAATTTTCTTACTGTGTGTATCTGATCCTAGAGAAAGAATGAATTAGGGTTAATTCTCTAGAAAGGAAGTTTCAAAAGTTGAACTGATATCCACTGGATAGTGGGGAACATTCTTCTGAGTAGTTAGAAGGAAAATGAAAACACAGATTTAAGAAGTAATGAGCAGATGATTGAATAATGAGAACACCCCAAAATTAAATAGCATGAATTCATAGATATAAAAAATAGCTCTGCAATTTTAGGTAGCAGTTTAACAGTTTAACTGGTGTTTAATGATAAAGTTTCTTGGAAGTAAAATATATGGACATTGTACCCATGAACACTGTGCAGACTCCTTATGTACTTAAATATTCTTTTTATTTTATATAACCATACATGTAATCATTTCTAGTTCAGTCTGCAATACGTGCTTATTATCTTCTTTGTAATAAAGAAGTGAGTTTATAATAAAGGTGAGTTTATAATAATAATTACTTCTTTGTAATAAAGAAGTGATATATAAACATATATCATACATATATACATCATATATATATAAACATCACATATATAAATCACATATATACATATATAAACATATACATATACCTCGAGGAAAGAAGAGATGAAAGGAAAAAGATGTGAAGACATATTTAGAAGTTCATTGTTTTGGATACGTGAGAGAAAATTTAAGTTGATTACCCAAATAATATGTACAGAATTGGGGAAAATTTATGTTTTCTGATACATCTGGGGAAGGAAATGATTAAACCTAGAGCTCTGAGGGATGACTACGCTTTAACAGCACGGACAGAAAAGCACAGGGAGCATCGACAGGTAAGGAGCCCGTCGTGGGACACGCCCCGGCCGGCATGACTCCGAAGTGCACCGGGCCCCGTGTGGGCAGCGTGGTTGGATACGTGAGAGCAAGTATGGGGAAGAACTGTCCACACCGGAAACACAACTGATCTCATGACAGAGACACTTTTGTTAAGCAAGTGAGGAGAAGGATCTACCACTTCAAAACACCAGACAGAACAGAGTAGAGCGAAAGAGGGGTGAGGGCAGAGCGTTCTAGTTAAAACGCTTTGGCACGGAAACAGAAATAAGGAATTAAATCGAGGAATTAGCATCAGCAATGAAAAAAGGATGGGAGGATATAAATACTAAGATGAAGTAGAAGGCGGAGTGAACAAACGTGATGGATTGGGAAGGGACAGGAGGAGAAGGGGGAGGCAGAGAGGATCGCAGAGGAGAGAGCGCAGCAGGGGAATCAGCCACGCTCAGTGTGGCAGAGCAGGGCGCGCGCTCCTCTCCAGCCAGGGCGACGTGCTGGACACCATTCTGACAGTGTACGCGGTAGGGGGGCTCTGGTGCTGGACTGGATGCCTTTTAAGAAGTGTTCTCTGCTCTCTGCCCTGCGTCTGCGGCCCAGGAAGGCGTGGCCCTTCCCTTCCCAGAGCCTTTCTCCTAGCCCCCGGATCCTGCACTGTTCAGGCCTCAGCATGAGGACAAGTCAGTGCTTTCTGCTCAAGTCTCCTGGTCACCAGTAATTCCGATGTGACCCACAGCAAAGCAACAGATGTCACTGGGGCTCGTGGGGCCGAAGATACTAGCAGGTAGAGAAGACAAGTAATTCTTTTATTTTGCTCAGTTTTTAATTTGAGTTTCTTCTTCATGATTATTATATACTGCAAACATGTGCTAATAATTTTTTTAAAATAAAATTTTTAAAAAGGAAAATAGAATTAAAGAATTTCTAATGATATTAGGTATCAAAATTGGGGAAAAGCAAATGGCATCTAATTGAAACTGAAAATCTTGGAATTCAAATTGGGGTAAGTAAAGTCAAAAAGTTCTAAATAAATGGAGACTGAGGCTGAGGAGTGTCACAAGGGAAATAGGGGTAAGGGAGGGAAGGTTGATCATTTGACATTTTACCACCATCTTCTCACTAGTCCAAAGAGGATACCATCAGTGCAACTGACGCGCAGTGTATTCATCAGAATACAGACACCACGTTTTGGCCCCATTTCTGAACATTAGAAAAAAACTGGCCCAAATACTTACGTTCATATTCAAGAGTTTGATTGAAAACTCTACTCTATTGAATAGTTTGAAGCTGGCTTATTCCTTCTGGCCCAGGGTAACATTTGAAATATACAAAACTGGCAAATCATGTCACCAACACGACAGAACGGATGTGCCCCTTCTCAGCTGAATGCAATTTATAAGCAGTTGCTTCAACAAAATGGTGACTTATTAATTGAATTTTAGGTGTGTGTCACACACAATGCTCCTTTTATACTTCATGTGATCTATTTCATTTAAGAGTAGCCATATATTTTACCAAGTGAGAAGCCTGGAAATTAGTATCTATTTCCTTTTTTCTTCTTTATAGCCTCTCATAGTACTGGTTACTAAATCCTGCTAATTCTATCCTGAAAATACCTCTTTAACTTTTCCTTCTTTTCTATTTCCCTCATCTGTCTTTTTTTTTTTTTTTCTGAATGATTGC
The DNA here is from genome assembly GCA_004026965.1 of Petromus typicus. Lineage (NCBI taxonomy): Eukaryota > Metazoa > Chordata > Mammalia > Rodentia > Petromuridae > Petromus > Petromus typicus. The sequence goes on along the minus strand of PVIR01001020.1, from coordinate 18,711 downwards.
TTCACCTTTTTATCTGCCTTCATGTCATTTCATTTCTTTGCATTCTTGTTTAGTCCCCGCAGGAATAATTTCCCTCTATCTGCCTAGCAGTTCACCATTCATAATTCACAAGAGAAGTCAAATATCTGTTCCACATGCTAGTTTCCACTGATCTCATGAGCAATGAATCCCTTAGTGCAAGCAGCGAGCCTTAGATGATTCCTGCGGGCAGAGGAGAGCAAATTACAAAACTCACTGTACGGTTCTACAGTCAGGTGGTTCAGGTAGCTTCCAGTTTCTAGGGTGAAGTTAGTTATAAACTGTAAGTCATCAAGCACTACAGACTACTTGTCCTTCACTCCCAAGATCTGAGTTACAAAGATCTATTCTTCTAGAATTTCTGAGTTCTTATTACATACTTTCTTCTTTGTACTACAATAATAGAATTTACTATCAATCTTCTCATTATTCTGGGTGATGGAAAGAATATCAATTTCTCATCACACACCACAAAAAACCCTTTCCTACTATGGCACAGACCTTACAGACATGGTACAGACCTTACTTTTGGAAAGAAAGTATTAACCATAGGAAGAGAGGAGAGATATAGAGAGGAAAGGACACAGAGTGGCAGGTGTATTGTCATTTGAAGCATGAAATGTTGATTAAAAAAAACTTAAGGAAGTTGATCCTGAGCTGGATTTGTGAGTTCAATTCACTGCCTGGGGATGGACGCACAGCAGGAGGAAATGATGATTAAGGAAGAAGGAAGGGGTTGTCCTCTGAGTTTCTGGAAATCATCAAAGCTGGGAAAGGCCATTTTGACAAATGATTTATTAAAATGGATTCTGTAAGGATGAAAGAGGCTGACATCTGCTCTTAGTAACCAGCAGCCTCACTTTCCAGTTGGATGGAACCATCTGTGTGACCACTTTGCCCATAAAGACAAACTGTGTTTGGCTGATAACTATTATCTCTCAAGAAAGCAAGCTTATAAACAGTTCCACGACGAGTCTCTTTGAGAGACAACAGCAAGATGCCTTATCTAGACAAATATGAAGTGAACAGAAAAAGGAATGAGTTCTGTCATTCCTCTCCAGTGGTTATAAAGAATAGGTGAACTTAGAGAACTGGGGGTTGTTATGTGTCTGGTTGAAATTTCATTAGTAAAGCAAGATCTGGAGCCAGACTGCCCGGGTTCAAATCCTGGCTCAGTCACTTATCTCTAAGGACTTGGATCTATTATTTTCAATTATCATAATGAGAAATGAGGATAAAAATTACTTTACTCTTTGAGATATTTAAAGAATTAAATAAATGACCTAATAAATCATCCAGCACAGGGTATGTCATATACTAAATACTCGGTTAAGTGACTGCCTTGCAAATGCAAGGGGCTGGTTTGGATCCCTGGTAACCACATACAAGGGTACTGGATGTGGAGACTCACATTCAGCAGCAATCAATACCACATACCACAGTGCCTGGCATGGTGCCTCACACCTGTAATCCCAGAACTAAGGAGGCAGAGGCAGCAGGATTTCTGTGAGTTTGAGGCTGAGCTCAAGGCCAATCTGAACTACAAAGGGAGACCCTGTCTCAAAAACAACAACAACAACAACAACAACAAAACACCCAAAAACAAAAAACAAAAAAAATCCACCAAATGTAGCTTGTATCAATAGCGAGAGCTTCACTGCATGTTTCATTTTATTGGTGGTATAAATCATTATTAAAATTAAGCCCCTGATCAAATGAAACAGGATTATTCATCTTTGCCTATATCTCATATACAGAATAAGTGAATTGTGAATAGTTACAGGTTTCATGCTTTGGGAATTAAGAGAAGCATGTTAATGGAAAGATCATAATAATTAAGTAGAAACTAACCCTTTGATATCAACGGCCACTCAGATATTCATAGGCCTATTCATAGGCAAAGATAATAGAAAAATGATAGCTGTCATGAATATTCTATATTAGACTTTAATTATCAGGGCAGGAGGCTGGGTTTTGATGATTTTTTAATGAAAGTTAAGATGATATTCAAATCTAACCTTTTTCATTTAAAACCTTATTAACAACAATATCCCACAATGCAATAAGACTCAAAAAAAGGCAGTGGTAGAGATATTTTACTATGCTTTCAATATATATTTATTTTTAATTACCAATAAAGATCATCAGAAAATGATTCTTCACCAGTTTCCAATCCTTATTACACTACGAAGTATTAACTCTTGCTGTCTGCCCAGAGACAAGAGAGCGGAGTTACCTGAAATGCGCTGGCATTCGGGCATGGCAGCTCCGAGGTCGCAGAGACCTCAGTCATCCCAACACATCAGGTCACACACCAGCCCCGACACATCACTAGGCCAAAGGGCTTCAGAAATGGGGACTCTAAGGGGCACAAAGTTTTGCTGGAAACTGAATCCACAAGTGTTAATGGTGTTAGCTAATAAACACTTGATACACAAAACATAAACTAAGCTGATCAATTTTATACTAATGATTTATTTTGAACTCACCAGAGAAGAAGTGTAAGTTATTGACAACATATTTGATGGCAGCTAAAGATCTATTCAGAATGTTCAAGGAAGTCCTTCCCAGGGTCTCTGCTATCAATTTTGCCCCTTGTAAGCTCTCCTCTGAAGTTTTCAGTTACCACCAGATTTTTAAATTGCATCACTGTGAGCTTTCGTTCTTCCTGGTGAATACATTAAAAGTAACCAGCCACTCCTAAAGTTCCCTTTCACATATATTAGAAAAGAAATGAATTACAACCCTATTAAGGCTGTTTTAATGTTCACTAAGCATATTATTTGCACATTTGATTATAAGCCATCCATGTAACTTCTAGAGGGATTTTTTTTTTCCCTTCGGAGGAACAAAGATATGGATATATTTCTAGTTATAGCGACACACACCTCCTTTCTCAGATACACAAGAGGAGAAAGCATGATTTCATGATTCCGTGTGACAAGACGAATATGGCAATGACTGTTCTTTTCATATTAATAATTTCTATTTCTATATAGAAGGTAGATTGAGAACTTTTCTGGAGGTTATACTTTTAAATAGTCAGATTTAAAGCAGTTAGGAGATGGCTTTTCAAGTCTGGGAGCCATTGGAGCACACTGGCGGTGGATTTCCATCATAATGGGATCCGAGGAGAGAACGGAAGTGAGGAGGCGGCGCGATTCAGCCCTCGCCGCAGCGCGGAATCGTTCTCCACAGTCCTGTCGGTAAGGTTTATCCAGCCCAGAAGACACCCAGCTCCCATGGCCTCATTATTTTTAACTTGAAAAGTCATTTCTTAGCAGAAATGAATATTTAACCAAACTCCTTCAACAGCCATGAGTAGTCTGCAAACAGGTCCTCCCCCTTTAGGAAGTAAACAGAGAGAAGTACTTTGGGAAAGTGGGCGTGACGGGAAAATGGCAGCGGGTCTCTGGTCCGGCACAGTGGAACCTGAGGTTGCCGGTGAGCTTTGTCGTCAGGCTCAGTGCTCTCTAGTGCAATGAGCATCACGTAAAGAGGAGCCGAGGCAGCAAGACGCTCAGGGAGCCTGAACAGTGGCTGTCATAGTTCATGGGATGGACCCTAAAATGCACATTAGAATCGTAAGAGTGTGTACCCTCCGGAAGTTTACTTTCGGGAAAGATCACTGGGCTTTCAGAAGGAAATAAATTCGAATGTAGCACATTTCTTCCTTCCGTCTGCACACCATGACGGGAGTTAGATTCCTAGCCACAAGTCATACCTTCATTACCTTGCAATGGAACTTAAATCAGTGGTAGCTGGAGATTTAGCTCAGTGGTTCCAGTGTCTGCCTCGCAAGCACAAGGTCCTGAGTTCCATCCCTGGTACAAATAAAAAAGTCAAACAAACAAAAAAAGAAATTAAACCACTGAGAAAATAAGTCCCTAGAAAGTAATGTAGAAAAATAGCAAAGCTTCATCCAATGCGGCTTTAAAACGTCAGCCAAGGCTAAGACATCTTGATGAGTTCCTTACTTCATTTAGGACTTGGTAGGTTTATTTCCAGAATGAAAATTTAGGTCGACTCCTTCGATGAACTTCAAAAGAGTTGAAACTCCTGGTCTGTCAAAGCTCAGCTGGCTTAAAGCCATCTCCTGCGTTAGCTCGGAGACTGCAGCTGCCGCGGCTTGTGCAGGATCCGGCCGGAAAGGAAGGAGGAGGTTAGGAAGAAAGTGGGCGGGCCTGGTACGACTTACTGACCTGCTTGGAGCGCTTTAGACAACAGTCACCATGAGTGAGAAAACGTTTGCACTTGGAAATTTGGAGTTTAATATCCATTAAATACATATATATGTTCTTGAATTTTATGATAATACAGAGAAGAATAGATCTGAAAATATAGAAACATTTGATACATGGTCTGAACTCCTATGAACACTTTTAAAATTAATCAAAAAGAAAGTGATGTCAGCAATAGAGCAGAAGGGAATTCTCAGCCTGGTTCTGTACACAGAAATGAGGTTTAACAGGTATCCGCACTTGCAAAATAACTCGAGATACAGAGTGCAACTCATAATTTACAGCAGACGGAAACCGTGATGACGGCCGTGCAGGTACGAGTGGCAAACGTGCTCCTCTCCTTCCTTGGTGGGGCACTCCAGGCATCTCCCTGAGTATGGCTTCCCCCTACAGGCACGAGAGAGCAGGGGAGATCGAGTACCTCTGCTGAGAGCCGCGTCGGTCCTTCGCACAAGAGGTCTTCACGGCCTTTGCCACCAAGGCCGGCCACAGCCCTGCCAAGGCCTTCACTGGATCCCACACCACTGGGCCCCGGAGGGGGAGTCAGCCCCGCCGTCCCGGGCACCCAGCCTCTGTCACCTTTCCAGGCTGAACTCTGCGTGCAATTCAGTCCCACCAGCACCACCCTGCGTCCGCGATCTGCCTGAAGCCGGAGGCAGCATCCCGCTGCGACCACGCAGCCCTCGCCTGTGCCTCCACCTGCGGGTAAGCACGTTTTCCTCCCACGCCGCTTTACCACGTCCGGGGAAAAGACGGCCAGGACCTTAGTGAGCAGCCGGCTGCGAGCAGCAGGAAAACTCAGTAAAACACGCCACAGAACTACAACGCGTGAGTTTGTAGTAACAGAACTGAAATAGTTTGAGGCGTAAAACCTGCCTGGAAAAATTTTCAAAATAACAATAATAACTCAGCAAACTACCAGAGAAAACAAACAAGTCAAATCAATAAAACATAAAATAAAAAAAATTTTTCAATGAAGAGAGAAATTGTATTTGAAAAGAGAAATTTGGGAGCTGAAAAATGTCATGAATAAGACGGAATTGCCAAAGCAGACCTGGTGAAGATGAAGACAGAAAAATTAGGTCAGTGAAATCAGAGACATGAGAAACACATGGATATTGGTGGAGAAAACTACAAGATTTATGAGACAAAAGGAAAGAATAAATACATTTTAGAATCCAAGGAATAGCAGAAGAAAAGAGCAAGAGGAGTAAAAAATTACTTTAAATAAATAATTGTGGAAAACTTTACAAATATGGGGAAGGAAATAAGCACCAGTTTTAAGAACCACAGTGAGCCTTACAGAGTGAATGGAAGGTCCGCCAGGGGATGCGTTATACCGCTACTCTAATTAAGTAGTCAGAACACAAAACTGAGAATTTAGAAAACAGCAAATAAAAAATTGCTTGTTACATTTAAGGGAAACTTCATAAATTTTTTAGTATATTTCTCAGAAAAAACAAACAAACATAAGGACAAGGACAAAATAGGATGATGTAGACCAACTATTGAGCGAAAAGTATTTCCATGTACCATGAAACAAATATGAAACTGTCCCTTACATGAGTCAGAGCCATCCCTGTACTGGGGGAGCCCAAGGGACAGGAGGGGACCTCAAGCCTGAGCCCAACCTGAGCAGCGCAGAGGGACACATCCCAAGAGCAGTTAGGATAGGAATGTAGCTCATGGAGGTGGTCCTGCAGTCCATGCTCAGTACCGGAAAAAAACAAACCCACCCTTCACATATGAAATAAAGACGGGGTCATTCACAGGTAGACAAAAATTGACTCTGCTCCTATTTGACTTAACTTTATGGAATGCTTAAGCGGTTTCTCCAGTTGAAATAAAAATATAATTAAAGTATAATTAAATATAATTAAAAGTATCTGAAAGAATAAATTTCACAGATAAAGCAAATATATAAGTATGTACATGGTAATGTAAATCAGTAATGGTAATTCATAGACTTAACAGTAATAAAAAGATAGACAAAATTTATTAATTATACCACAATTTTAAAATTATTTATTCTAGCTCCAAGAATACACTGTATGTGTGGAGGAATGCAAAACTGTTGAGTATTTAATGGTCTTGAAGTTAAATTGTGATCGACTTAAAATACAGCTAGAAGTTCAAGACATTTTGTATCTAAAGGTAATCACAAAAGAAAAACCCTCTGATAGATACATGATATATAAAGAGAAGAGAATAAGCACTGGTTGATACAAACTTTCAGATAGTAAAGGACAATATGATTAAAGGAAAAGAGAATAAAACAAGTGAAAAACAGGAAGGAAACAATGAAGGAAAGGGAGATCAGAAATTCTGATCCAGTACTCATTGCTTTTAATGTAAACAGGTTGAATTTCCTAATCTAAGGCCAGAAAACAGCTGAATAGATTTTTTAATGAGTCTTCAAAATGCTAACTTTTAAAGATTCACTTTAGGATTATGGTTGACAGTGAAAGACTGGAAAAATAACTCAAGGAGATGAGAATCCAAAAGAAGGTAGGGGGGTGTGACTCCATCAGAAAGAGGCAGTCTTTAACTCAGAAACATTTCCAGAAAATAAAGCCACCAAGTAATGACAAGAGTCCGTTTTCAAGAAGATGTAACACTGTCATCCATATAAATACCTCATATCAGGGCATCTAAACACATGATGGAAATATGGATCTATTGGAAGGGAGAAATGTGTAGAAATAGTCATACCAGGTTATTTATATACTCCAATTTCAGTAATGAATAGACCATCAAGATCAAACACAGTAAAGAAACAACTAGCTAGAGCAAAATGAAGGTGAGATGGCGCTAACTGACACACAGAAATCTATTCATCACCCAACAGAAAAATAAACAGCATTTCCAAAGCACACAGGCCGTTCTCTAGGCTATAGCACAGGGTGTAAGACAACTCTAAAATAAAGAAGTCAAAAAGGACTTTATGCAGTTTTTTGAATACATTGGAGTAAAACTGGAATTGAGGATTTTACACAGAAAAGAAAATAATTACCAGAGTGAAGAAACAGTCTGGAATTGTTTACAGATAACATAATTTTCTACACAAAAAAAAATTCCAAGCAATGATAACAATAATTATGCAGAAATTGCTTAATAAATTTAACTAATGTCATTAGTTTTGAATGTCTATTCTGTCACAGATTCTAGACCAGTATTCTTCATATACTAACATGCTTAGTTCTTTAAACATCATATTTTATTATTTGTCTAGTATAGATTTAAAAATGAAATACACAAAAGGATTTTTAAAATTTGCTAAATGCCAGGTTCTCTGTAAATAGCAGGATTTTGAATAAATTTCAGGCTTATTTCATTCCCAAATATATCCATCCTCTACTCTGCCAAACGTTGTCACCAATATTTGTCATTCTCTATGAAATTTAAAATAAACATAGTACATGTACAGATACTTACATTTTCCTGCTCGCAAATTTAAACAGCACTTTACATTGGGAATGTGAGTAGGACAGGAAGAATAACAGAGTGTTAGAGCTGACGTATTTAAATATGACCACCCATAAATGTCAGATGTAGCATGCTGAATCCAGGATCTAAAATTGCTAAGTGATTTCACTGGTAAAGTTTCCAGTGGGAAGAGGCAGGGAAGAGGGAGGAAATGAAAACAGAATTAAGGTGGCTGCATGTATGCTCCAACTGTGCAACTCTCACAGCGGGATAGCTGTGTACCTCAAATACGTGCTAATAAATAATAAAAACTGGGAAATTTCCGCTGTTGAAATTATTTTCTACAGCTCTTTCTCTAAAGACAGAGCAAAAGCATAAGGGTCCTAGAACTCCTGGGTTTAGTTCTCATCAAATGTCTATTTAAGGGCTCATCTTTCTTTTCCATTTAGACCCTATCTTTCCAGACCTGGGCCTTTGCCTCCTGCAAGGATTCAGTCTGGACTGTTATCTTTGAGGACGATGATTTTCCATCTTTAAATTCCACAATGTAGAGTAACCTCAGTGACAGAGATGACTCCAACTATGTATTCATTAAAGGTGCACTAAATACCTGTCCAGACTTTCCTGCAGTTCCAGAACTTTTTTTCATTTTAGCAATAATTAAAATTGTTCTCTCTCTTCTCTGGACCTTTTTCTTCCTTCTCTCCTTCTCTGTTCCCTTTCTCCTTTAATTTCTAAGAGGTTACACCTGCAACGCCTTTTGTCAAATATGGTCTACCCCTTCTTTCCTCTAACATTAATGCTTTGGACCTAGCTTGGAGATTTTATGAAGACTCCTACAAAACTGATTTCATGTCTGTTTACAGAGGGCTCATTACCTCTCATCTTTTCCCTCCTGTACCTTCCTTCCACGACACTGTTGCTCTTTTTAGTTCTAGAGAGAGCATCACTTGCTTTGGTGCTTGTCTTATAGAAATTCAATTGAGTGCAGGCCTTGTGGTCTTTGTGTTTTTCAGGCTCCCCAACATTTAGGGTTAATGAAACACCTTCTTTCCTACCACACGAGCACTCCATCTTTCTTTCAAAGGCTGGAGAAGAGGTTGTTTAACTTTGGTTTCCATTCATTTGGTTGAAACATATTAAACATTTGGTTATGTCAGCCATACTTTATCTGAAGACTATTTTATCCTTCATTATTGCCTCCTACTGGAGGAAAATATATCACACAATGAAGTAACACTTAAGAATAGAAAGAATGAGTCAAATGACATTTACAGAAATTTCCATTCCCTATTGTACCAGATGTGCCTTTTCAATACTCTATAAAAATGAGATTTTTAAAAAATCATGTACTTGTCTGCTGTTCTCATCATACTTTATTATACAATGTAGCTTTTTGTGAGATACATTGACATAGACACTTGTTGATCTTGTGCTGCAAGTTGGATGGATGTGAATGAAATATCGACACTGATACACAAACAAGCTTAGAAATCTGCTTTCTCACTATAGCTGATGTGAGTTGTGAAATTTGCTTATGTCTTTCTGCTGTGTTTTCTTCTGATTTTTTTTAATAGGATTGATTTCATGTGTGCCACACAGCAGAATGTCTCCTCGTGAAAGGGAATAAAGGTGAGAAACCCTGTGTGAACTGATAATTTGTTCTGAGTTGATATTTAGTGGTAAGTACAGTACTAATATGTGAAAGTAAATCCTAATTTCACCCTTACCTTGACTCCTGACAGTATACTGCGGAAAAGTGCAGGTCATGATTTATAATGAAAACTTACACTAAAAGATTAGAGTTAGCAAACTGGTATCGATCCATCTAATGGGTTGTAGCAAACATTTTCTTTTCAACAGCTTTGCATTTGTACATTTATTTGTTTCAGGGGCCAATCCAATAAAGCCTCTTATTTGACATTACCTTCTACTGTCATACAGTATTTTTGGTGCTCAGATTGCTTTCTGATTGTTGCTAAGTGGCCTTGGTATTCTTGCCACTGCAGAATAATTCCTTTCACAAGACATCCTTTGCTTCATCTCAGAAGCACATGATATCTGCTCAGGTAACATTCCAGTTACATGGCCTCACTGACTAATACTTGAAGAACTCTGAAGTGATATTTTCTCCATTATCCACTTCCTTGTGTAAGTTTTCATCTTTGCATGGATTGGAAAATTAGACTTTGGGTAACAGGAATGCTAAAGGCCTTTAATTTTGAAAAAGAAGATATTGAACTTTATAAAGAATGCATATTTTAAAATTTCAACTATATGTAATAAATTAGTTGGTTTCTTGTACAGCAAGAAGTGGCAACTACCAAATTGCTACTTGCCAATCTGAAGACAAAAGTCATCCTAATTGTTTTAGCCATCCAGGTCTCTTTCTCATTTGCCTGACTTCCTTTCTGCAAGACATCATACTTTTTCTTTAGGAATCGTCACTGATACTTTATTTTGACATTTTGCTTTCCTTGGCTCAACAGACAATGTCTTTGCTATGGAGAGAAGTATATATATTCTCATGAAAATCTCATTTTGACTTCCATTTTCATACACTGGGTGGGTTTATTTGTCATCACTATTCCCATATTGAATCAGGGACTGAGTCTCTCAGTCTTGTCCCTACTCTGAGAGAGAAACTGAAATATAGGAGGTACTAGACAGGCAGTTTCATCCTCCCAACTGGGAAGCACAGGTTTTTCTGTTATTTTACTTATTTTTAAAACCTTCTTTTCCTCTTCTAGGCTCATAATTTAGAGTCATGACCAGTTAAAAGAATAGTAGACCTTTCTGTGTCATGGAAATCCATTTACGTAGGACAGTGAGATTTATTTTTATTTTTTGATCATCAATACCACTAATTCCTTGCTCTACAGTATAAAAACAAATGTCAAATAGATCTTTACCATCTATGAAAATGTCTCTGCTAGCAGAAGAACCTGATTATAGTGAACAGAAATGGAAATATTTTTTGTACTCAGTTTCTTTGTTGACTAAATTTTTTCAATGATTTATTTGAGTCTACTAGAATTGTGTGGGAACACAGAGAAATTTATTAATAAATATGGTAATTGTATGGCCTAGTAATATATTTCCAGGCAAAATCACTCATGATACAAAAAAAGAATATCGATTATTTGGAATGTTGGAATAAGTGGCCTAAATATGGAACGGTGTGCATGAACTAAAATTTTGGTAAGTATTTTTTCTAGTAACCTAAGGAAATATAAGGAAAGTTACACCCGTTTGTAACTTTTAGAGTTTTCTTCGTTAATGAGGCTGCTCCTTTAGCCTCACTTACTTACTTCTTTTTTTTTTTTTTTTCCAGACAGAGTCTCACTTTGTAGTTCAGGCTGGCCCTGAGTTCAGCCTCAAACTCACATCACAGCAATCCTCCTGCCTCTGCCTCCTGAGTGCTGGGATTACAGGCGTGAGCCACCACGCCCGGCACTGTGGTATGTGGTACTGGTTGCTGCTGTGTGTGAGTTTCCACACCCAGTATTGTATGTGGTTACCAGGGATCTAACCCTGGCCCTTGAGGTTGCAAGACAGGCACCGGAACCACTGGGCTAACTCCCCAGCCCCTCATTTACTTACTTCTGTCTACAAGAAACAATGCTGTACCAAGAAGTCACTTTATTCGAAATAGGAACAAAATTGGCAGAGAGATTCTATGTCTCCTTTGAATAAGGAAATAGTTATCCTTATTGTAGATGTTGCAAGTCAATGTACATATAGGGAGAACATCTGCAGATGTCTTTCTTATAAGTTACTGTCAAATATATGGTACAACAAGGTCTTTAAAATACAAAACCAGCAGCACTCTCCTCTGCCCTCTCACTGCACTCATAATATAGTTATTATTCAGTTTTTTCTCAAGCGAGCTTCAATTATACACTTCAAAATACTTTGGCTGCTAAAATAATAGTTGAAGATTGTACCCTTATTTTTCTCTTTATGTGTGGCCCCAACAACGATAGATTTACTGGTATTCTATATATCTATACTAAACATTATGTTCAATATATACAATTAAAATTACAGTAACTGGTATGTCCAAGAACATGTGATTTTTTGGAAGAAAAATGGTCTTATTTTAATCATAGCTTCTGTATTTTCAGAAGCCAGAAAGATGCCGAGGACACATTGGGCCTTTTGTACATAGTAGTATGGTCTGAATGGAAACAGCATTATCAAACATAGAACGCTTTCAAATCCTGAATCTTCACCTCTGGTTCACTTTTTCTTTTTAGGGACGTATTTCTAATATCATCTGAGTATTTCCCAGAATTATTTCTCAAGTGGTTAAAAAATAGCCCCGACATTTTAAAATCATAGCATTTTACAGAAAGATTTGACTACATATTTGTTTTTTCTGAGACACGGTGGCTGAGCTTGTTCATTCCGTGGTGACTATGGAGCAGCTGTCAGTCACCACTTCTATCAACCGCATTTGATTTTCTCCGCATTGTGTCTTGACTCTGTCTTTCTGACCCCTCTGGGAAAATAGCAAACAGCCCACAAAAAGGTAGTTCATAGGACAGGTGCTGCTGAAGGCCACCAAGGCAGGGCAGAGCAGAGTAGGGATTTGGCCCTTCCCCTCTGCCATCCTCTGAACACCCATCTGTGGCTACTACTAGTCAGGGACTTGTATGAAAGTGCAGAAGAGAAGACACAGCATACAATGGGCCTTGCCAAGGGTTGTACGCACACAGATGGAGCTGGGGTGGCAAACAGGGAAAGACAACAATTCAGACATCAGTGATGTCGGTAAGGACATTGGCGACCCAGTCATTGCATATAAATATTTCTTTCACAAGGAAACTGACACTAACAGGAAGAAACTGATACATTTCTAATTATTAACCTATGGCCGGGGAGTTAGCTCAGTGGTTCCAGTGCCTGTCTTGCAAGCACAAGGGCCTGGGTTCGATTCCCCGGCAACCACACACAATACTGGGTGTGGAGACTCACGCCCAGCACCAACCAGTACCACATACCACAGTGCCGGGTGTGATGGCTCACACCTGTAATCCCAGCACTTGGGAGGCAGAGGCAGGAGGATTGCTGTGATGTGAGTTTGAGGCTGAGCTCCAGGCCAGCCTGAACCACAAAGTGAGACCCTGTCTCAAAAAACCTAAAAAAAAACCAAAAAATAATAATTATGAACCTAGTGATCAAAGCATATCGAAATTTGTATCTCATTTTTATTTATAAAATATACATTATTATTTTTTTTTTTTTTTTAGGTTTTTTGAGACAGGGTCTCGCTTTGTGGTTCAGGCTGGCCCTGAGCTCAGCCTCAAACTCAAATCACAATCCTCCTGCCTCTGCCTCCCGAGTGCTGGGATTACAGGCGTGAGCCACCACGCCCGGCACTGTGGTATGTGGTACTGGTTGCTGCTGGGTGTGGGTCTCCACACCCAGTAT